>OX456525.1:49018026-49170526 GCA_949748255.1 Eustalomyia histrio
TGTTAATTTTGATGTTGTTATTGCTGCTTGTTTGTTGTTGTTCGCCTTTTAGTTTAAGCCGCCAAAAACAAACAAAAAAAACAATGTTTGTTTATGGCTGTTGGGTTTGTATTTTTTTTCGAAATCAATTACTTAAATGGATTTTTATCTTAATCTGTAGTTTTAAGTCATATTTTGTAATTCAATAATAGAGTTCCCACGGTTTTTCAGAAAGATTTAAAAATGATAAGAATTTTATTTTTTTTTGAAAATTTTCATATGAAAACTGAAAATTTTTTTCAGATTATAATTTTTTTAAATAAATTAAGTATATTGTTTTTATGATTGTCGCAAATTTTGTCCCAGGTTTTGGTACTTTTTAGGACTTTTTTTTATAAATCCACGATTAAAGTATTAGTACTTTTTGGAACTTTCGATATTAATCCATACGGTTTTGGTACTTTTTGGTACCTACTACATTAATCCACTATTGTTGCCACACTTTGTAAGTTTTTGATACTTTTTTGCACTATAGATAAATAATCTACGATTGTTGCAAAATTTTTACGGTTTTTGGTGTCTTTTTAATAAATCAATGATTAAAGCAACATTTTGCAACACTTGGTACTTTTTGGTTTCTTTACAAATTCACGATAAAAGAAAAATTGTGTAAGGTTTTATTACTCTTCTATATTAATGTACGATTGTAGCAAAATTTTGTAAGGTTTTGGCACAATCGATATTGATCTACAATAACAAAAAGTTTTTCTAAAGTTTTGGTACCTTTTTTATATTAATGCACGATTGTAGTAACATTTTGTACGGTTTTTGGTACTTTTTGGTTTCTCCTAAATTCAATATTATAGAAATATTTTGTAGTATCTTGGTACTTTTAGGTACCTTTTTTTATAAAACCACGATGATTGCACCATTTTTTAAGGTTTTTGGTGCCTTCTTATTTGTATATCCACGATTGTAGAATCATTTCGTAGTGTTTCGGTAACTTCTTTATAAATACAGCCTTATTGTTTAATTTTGTAAGGTTTTGGTACTTTTCGGTACCTTATTTATAAAACCATTTTGCAAGGTTTTGGCGTATTCTTTATAAAATCCATGATTGTAGAAACATTTCGTAGGATTATGGTACTTTTTAGAACTCTTTTTTTAAACCATTCTTATTGCAGCATTTTGTAAAAAGTTTTGGTACTTTTTGGTATCCTTTTTATAAATCCATTCCTATTGCAGCATTTTTTTAAAAGTTTTGGTACTTTTTGGTACCTTCTTTATAAAATCCATGATTGAAGAAATATATCGTAGGGTTTTACCACTTTTTAGTACCTTCTATATAAATCCATTCTTTTTGGTATCTTCTTTATTAAACCATGATTATTACACTATTTTGTAATGTTTTGGTGCCCTCTTTATAAATCATGATTGTAGAAATATTTTGTAGGGATTTGGTACTTTTTAGTACCATCTTTATAAAGCCATTCTTTTTACAACATTTTATGAGATTATGATACTTATTGGTACCTTCTTTATTAATCCACACTTATTGTTTTATTTAGTAAGGTACTTTGGTACTTTTTGGTACCTTATTTATAAAACCATTTTGCAAAGTTTTGGCACCTTCTTTATAAAATCCATGATTGTAGAAACATTTCGTTGGATTTTGGCACTTTTTAAAAACCTTTTTATAAATCCATTCTTATTGCAGCATTTTGAAAAAAGTTTTGGTACTTTTTAGTACCCTTTTTATAAATTCATTAATATTGCAGCATTTTTTAAAAAGTTATGTTACTTTTTGCTGCCTTCTATATAAAACCATGATTATTGCACCAATTTGTAAGGTTTTGGTACTTTTTGGCACCCTCTTTATAAAACCACGATTAATTGCACCATTTTGCAAGGGTTTGATGCATTCTTTATAAATCCAGGATTGTAGAAATATATCGTAGGGTTTTAGTACTTTTTTGTACCTTCTTTCTTAATCCACCGTTATTACAGCATTTTGTAAGGCTTTGGTACTTTTTGGTACCTTCTTTATAAAACCACATTGATTGCACCATTTTTCAAGGTTTTGGTACATTCTTTATAAAATCCATGATTGTAGAATTATTTCGTAGTTTTTTGGCACTTTTTGGTACCCTTTTCATAAATCCATACTTATTGCAGCATTTTGTAAGGTTTTGGTACTTTTTGGTACCTTCTATATAAAAACATGATTATTGCACCAATTTGTAAGTTTTTGGTAATTTTTGGTACCTTCTTTATAAGCCACGATTATTGAACCATTTTGCGAGGATATGATGCCCTCTTTATAAGTCCAGGATTGTAGAAATATATTGTAGGGTTATGGTACTTTTTGCGACCTTCTTTATAAATCCATTCTTATTACAGCATTTTGAAAGGCTTTGGTACTTTTTGGTACCTTTTTTATAAAACCACATTTATTGCACCTTTCTGCAAGGTTTTGGTATTTTCTTTATAAAATCCATGATTGTAGAGACATTTCGTAAGGTTTTGGTACTTTTTGATACCCTTTTCATAAATCCATACTTATTGCAGCATTTTGTTTTAGTACTTTTAAGTACGTTCTATATAAAACCATGATTATTGCAGTATTTTGTAAGGTTTTGGTACTTTTTGATACCATCTTTATAAAACCACGATCATTGCACCATTTTGTAAGAATTTGATGCCCTCTTTATAAATCCATGATTGTAGAAATATTTTGTAGGGTTTTGGTACTTTTTAGTATCTTCATTATAAAGCCATTTTTATTCCACCATTTTGTAAGGTGATGGTACTTTTTGGTACCTTCTTTATAAACCCACCCTTAATGCACCATTTTTTAAGCTCTTAATTCCATTTGGTGCCTCTTTATAAGACAATACTTAAAGAAAAATTTTGAAAGGTTTCGGTTACTCCAGTTTTTGTTTAAAGCAATATTTTCTTAGGTACTCTTACTTTTGGGTACCTTTATAAATACACGATTGTATCCACTTTTGTAAGGCTCTATTACCTCTTGGCCTCTATTTTTTAAAATTCACAATTGTAAAAACATTTTGCGAACAAGTTTCTTAACAAAAGTTTTAAAATTTTTACACTTTTAACAGGACTTACAAATATAATATAAAGTATGTGAAAATCTTAGTTTACCATTTTTTTTTAATTCTAAAATTTATTTATTTTTTTCCTACATATTTTATAAAAAAAATATACATTTTTTTTTGCTTTTGTTTACAAAAACTTAAATTAATTGCTTATATTTGTTTCCTTTTCTTTGACTCCATTATATAAATTATTTTATTCTGTAAATATACTTTTACAAAGAAAACGGAAATAATTTATGTAAAAGTTTTCTGATTCAAAATACACAAACAAACAACATTTTCACAATTGTGTACAGAAATGTAATATAAAAATTACAACTACAAAAGCATCCACTTTACAGTATGTTAACATAATAAATTATAAAATTGTGTTGACAAAGAATAAATATTATGATATTAAAAAAAATATATGAAAAGGACGAAAGAAGAAATATTAAAAGTATTCCAACTCATACTATTGCATAAATTAAAACTATAAGAAAAATAAATATTTTATTAAAAATTTAAGCAATATTTTAGGGCAAAAAAGAGTAAAATGGGAAATTGAGTATACTGGGAATATTTGTTTAAAGCTTTTTTTGAAGTAAATTAAACTCCATTATCCTTCACAAATTTTGTTATAATGCGGAAATTAAATTTTACTAAAATAAATAAATAAATTTCATATAAATTTTGAGTAACCTTGACTTAAATTGAGTATTATTTTTATTTAAATTTGTGACTGGATTCTTCGATTTTAGCTCAAATTGAACTAAATCAAAAAAAAAAAATTTTTTAAAACACTTTTTTTGCCAAACAAGATTGGAAAAACGCTGACAAAACGCCGTGCTGAAAACATGATATATATTTGGAAACGCTGTAAGTTATATATGCTTGCCTGCAAATATAATATGTTTGCTTGTATAAATATATATATTTAAATCCTTTGAAATTCATCCACCGACAAACATATATATGTTTGCCTGCAAATAAATATATGTTTATCATTATTATTTTTGCATCCCGTATGTATAATAATGGTAAAATTACAATTGCAAACATATGTTTATTTAGGTGGGAAAATACAAATATTACAATGTTTGCTTGGAAACATATGTATAATAAACATAAATATAAAATACTTGGAAATCTACTTCAAATATACATATGGTTGTTTCTAAATAAATATATATTTGCCTGTAAACATATTGAAAGATGTCTTTTTCCTGCGTGTATAGATATATTTTACTTTTGACTTCTAAAATCTAAATATAGAATTTGACATTTTTGACATTATTTATTATAATAATAAAATAAATTTTAAAATTATTTGCAATAAAACAATTGTTTTAAACATATTATTTAAAATACTTATATACACTCAGAAAAAAAAGTTAGTAGAAAAATTTGTAAACGGTTTTCAATCCCACTCTACTATTTTTGTACTGATTTTTAGTAAAAAATTATTATTTAGCAAATCTTTTTGCTATTTACATTTTACAAATTACAGAATTTTTACAGAATATTTACAAATTTTTGTTGCTAATTTCAGAAATCATTTTACAAATTTTTGAAAACCGATTTGCTAAAATTAGCAAAAAAAAATACTAATTTTAAAAGAGTGGATATTGAAGGAAATGTTATTTCTAATTAAAACTTACAGCTACAAACTTAAATTGCCTTAAAATGCTACATAGATTAAAAAAGGGATCGAAAGTGAATATACCGACTCATGTCTGAAAATAGGACATCCACTTAAAATAGGACTAAAATGTTTTTTTTAGTTCTAAAAATCAGCCCTAAAAACAATTAGAATTTGACCTTGAAAGTAAAAAAAAAATTGACCAAAATATTTTTCAAAACAGAAATTACCAAATTAAAACAAAATGATTAATTCGTTTTTTAAGAAATATATTCAAAATTTTTGATACTCGATAAGAAAAATAAATTCAAAGCTTTTTACTAATATTAATAAAATTTAGTATTTTTTTTGCTAATTTTAGCAAACGGATTTTAAATTCCACTTTACAAAAAGTCTACTAAAATTTAGTAGCGGCTACTAATTTTTCTACTAATTTCATTTTACTACACTTCACCAGACATGTGTTGCTAAGATTATCAAAAAATACCGCTGGGCTCAAATTATCAGAATTTCCCTTAATAACAGCAAAATTTTCAGTCGCCATTACAGACTTTTTTGGTGAGTGTACGTTACTATAAATGATAAAACTTTCAAAAGTTTATAATACTTTCAACCTCTTAAGGAAGATATTATTTAAATAAATTTAAAATACTTGATTTAAATCAGAAAGCATATTTGAACTAATTTTAAGTAAAATCCTTAGAATTGCTTCCATTTCGAAGTTAATAAAAATGTGGCGTAAATTTAAATCCAATAAAATTTAATTAAATTTAAACACCAAAGAAACGTCGAGTTAAACATGAAATAAAAATTGTGTTTTATTTCATTGAAATAAAAAAATTTGACCAAATTAGCCCGAAGGGAATCCCTTAAAAAACAAAATTTAATTTATTTTAAAACAATTTTTGTATACATTAAGAAAAAATTAACTAAATCGAAGAAAAACAGATGGACCTAAATTTTAGTTCGGTGTGAACACAGTTTTAGTTCACATATATTTAAAGCGTTCTACAATTTTGAAATTAAATGCATTATCAAGCCATCAAAAAAGCGCCAAATACTTTAGATGCCAAAATAAAAGACCTGACAAAGCGACGGTCGGCAAGAACCACTATTTTATTAAGTTTAAAAAGTTTACATATTTAGTTCAAATAAAAAGCACATTTGAACTAATTTTAAGTAAATTTCTCATAATTGCTTCTATTTTAAAGTTAAAAAAAATTTTATTAATTTAAAAACAATCTTATATTATTAAAGCAAAATTGAACTAAATTAACGATAGACTTAATTTTAGTTGGTTGTGAACTACGTTTTAGTTTATGTTGTTGTTTTTTTTAGTATAAAGCGTTCCACATTTACATACTTAAATCAACCTCTCAAAAAAAAAGTGCTAAAAATTTAAAATGCCAAATTAAAATAAAAAATATAAAAATAAATGAACGAATATAATAAATATTCCTAATAAGGAGTTTTAAATTGTCCTCTATCTCTTTCAACAAACTCAAAATTGCCCAGACAGAAAAATAAGCTGGGCACAAAGCATCAGCCATGATAGGCTATACTTTGGCATAAAGTATACTGTTTAATAAAATTTAAATTTAAGTTCTTCAATAAGAAAGTATATTTGAGAAGCCCTATAATGGCTTTTTTTGTTGTTTATAAAAATTTTGAGTCTTTAAGAAAATTTGAACTAAATTTACGAAAAACAGATAGTTAATTTTAGTTCGGTGTACCTACAGATTTAGTTCATATAAAGCACCCTTCAAATAAGTGTAAAATCTAAAAATTATAAAATTAAAAGTTGAAAAAGTATTTGAACTAATTTTACGTTAGTTCCCTATAATGGTTTCTTTTTTACAGTTTTTAAAAATGTTGCATAAATTGAAAATATATAAAATTATAATTTTACATTCTTTAAGAAAATTTTAACTAAAATTACGAAATTAGTTCGGTGTACATAAAGTTTTAGTTCATACTTTTTTTAATATACACAGAAAAAAGTATCACAAAATTTAAAGTAATTAAAAATATTTGTTAAAATTTAAACTCGATTTCTAACAATTTTTTGTTTGAAATATTTGTAAATTGTCACTTTTCATATAAAAATTCTTTGAAAATAAAAATTTAAGTAACAAAAAAATAACAAAAAGTTTTTTGTATTTACAAATTCCATTGTTGGTGCCATTTTAAAAAATATTTTTTTTGTATTTACAAAAATGTTCTATGAACGATGTTCAATATTACAAACAGAATTTTGTAATTTTATTCTGTGTAAAGCACCCTTTAAATAAACGTAAAATCTAAAAATTATAAAATGAAAAAGTTCTAAAAATTAAAAAGGAAAATTGTGATAGGTATAGCAAATACAATAAATATTTTTAGAGTAGACGTTTTAAATTATCCTTCAACTAACACAAACTTTAAATTGTTTCTTTAAATTATATTCTTATTAAACTGGGCCAATTTTTTTTTTTTTTTTTTTTGCTTATAACAACTTATCTGTTTCTTGTTGTTAAAAAGTAATTTTTTTTTAAACATTATGATTTTCACCTCAGAGTTGAAACTCATTTAACACTATGTATTTGTAACAATCTAACATATACAAATTAATTTTAGAATTTTATGATCAATTTATTTTTGAAAAAATTTTGTGGAACAAACTGCAGCTGAAAATAACAAGTGTTTATAATAAAAAAGAAATTTAGATTTTTCAACAAAAATTTTAAATTTAGTGTTTTTTTTCAATTTTAGAACACTATTACTTTTGCCAACTTTATGAAATATTTTTGATGATTTTTTTTATTTTTAAAGTGTTAAAAAGTTTAACATGTTAAAACCACTTAATGAAAGATGTATTTTATTTAGATATTTCATGTAAAATTATATTGAATTCAATTCAATTAAATAAAATTAAATTATTTATAAATTTCTGATTTTCCTTTAAAGTTTTATCAAAATAAAATTTTAGAATTTGTTCTTTTTGATTTCAATTATTCTTGCTATACGAAAATTAAATAGCGTTTATGTAAATAATTGTTAATTATTATGAAAATTTAATTACATCAAACAGAAAAGTGTGGTTTCTTGTTTTTTGCGAACTACTTGCAAGGAAGGTAGTCTAAGCTTAACACTCTGTTTTTGATTAAATATGAATATATTGTAGAAATATAACATTCAGTATTGACTTAATATCTGCTTGTGAACGTCAAAATGGGGTTCAAAAATCGTTTCTTTTTTTAATTTTAGCATTTCAGCCTTAGGAAGCGTATACAATTGTGGTAGCGATATAAAGGAACATAAAAAAGAACCAAACAGGCCTGAATATATGATACCCTACACCACATTATGTTTGGATCATATACAGGCGGAAAACGTATTATACGGACGGCAAAATTAACGGCCCCTATGTAAAAATCGAAATATATATGAACATACATGATTACATATGGACTTGGATATGATTATACATGATCATACATCGTCATATACGTTCATGCACGTTTCAATACATAACTCATATATAACCATATATTTTCGGATTAAAAATTTGTGGTTATATGGCCGTATATGGTTATATATGAACATATATTCTTCATGTATGCTCATATATGACCATATACGGTCATATATGAGATCATATAAGGTCATTAATTGAACCATGCGTGGATGTATATGACGATGTGTTATATGGGGGACAATAAATGTACTGAAAAATTTGAATGAAATTGCTAAAAATAATTTTTTTAAATTAATCGACAATCAACAGTTAACATTTAATGTTATGTATGCAGATTTAATGTTATGTATGCACAAGCATTCTTTCGATTTTCAATACTGTTTCGAGTATGAAATGATTGAATTCTAAAACTACAATTCATAAAGAATACGAAAGAATTTTTAGTTGATCTCAATCGATTTAATTTTAAAAGACTTCATTCATTTTTAATCATTCAGTTTGTTCAATCATAGAATTCAATCGATTTTAAGTCAATCGACTTACAAATCTGGGAATTCAATCAATTTATTGTTTATTCATTGAATTTGGAATTGCCATTTGATTTTTTCATTCGGTTTTAAAATTTGGAAAATAAATCACTATTTTTTTACAAATACAAGAACATTAAAATTAAAAAAAATCCAAAATTAAATGAAATCACCGAAACCGAAAAAATGCTGAAGGTGGAAATATCGCCAAAATTGTAAAAAACGACAAATTTAAATATTCCCGAAAATTTAAAAAAAAAAAATATATAAATTCGAAGAAAAAATATATTGCTCAAATTAAAAAAAAAAAATCACCAAAATTATAAGAAAAAAATTCTTAAAATTGAAAAAAGCAAAAATTGCAAAAATGCTACAACTGAAAGAAATTGTCACAATTCGAAAAAATTGTAAAAAAAAACAAAATTTAAAAAAATTGCTTAAATTTAAAGAAGTCTTTAAAATCGAAAAAAAAACACACTAACATTAAAAAAATTTAAGAAAAATACCTAAAATTGTAAAAAACAAAAATCGCCTAATTGAATAAAATCGCCAAAATTGACTAAATCGCCAAGATTAAAAAATCCCCAAATTACAAATTTAATCGACAAACATTTTGCTCCAGAGGTCTCAAGTTTCGAGAATATCGAAAACGCGATATAATGATATAACGTACGACCAATTGTTTGCATTAACTACTTTATACTACGAATATTTCTGAAAATTTATACCCAATCTAACGAACAATTGCTAAAAAAATATAAAAGAAAGTTTGAAGTTTTACTTCATTTCTTTAAGGTAAATATAAATAAATCTCCTACCAGTCTTTTACAAAGTTTTAGATTTAGCAAATCAACATGAAATTTACAGTTGTTGTATCCAAAACTAACCCCAATGTTGAAACGATCATATTTTGTGAGAGTTGCTAAAGCATATAATTCCCTTCCTAGAGATTTCAAAAGTTTTAATGTTTCTTATAGTGTCGAAAAAAGTAAACTAATCGATTTTGTGCATGGAAGTAATTAATAATTTGTAGTTTTGGAGTATTGACGTTAATAAATTATTAATCTATTACTGGCGAGTTTTTGGTTAAATATTATTATTTTTTTTTATTATTTATAATTTATTTAATTCTGATATTTATTAATTTAATTTATTTAATTCTGATATTTATTAATACATTATACATTATATAAGATGTTGCTACATTTTAAGGAGATTTTGTAATTTAGATTAATTAGCCCTATGGGCTTTAAAATTGCAAATAAATAAAAATAAATAAAATAAAAATAATTTAATTTCTGAACCTTCTAGTGTAAGCGTACCATTATTGAAGTCCTTTTGTAAGTTTTTAGCAATCTCAAAAATTTTAAAAATGCTTAAGATGACTTAAAATTCATACAAAAATGTGTTGCGATATAACAAATCATTCAGTATAATAAGTGGGACCGACAATATATCATTACTTATACCCGGCTTTGACTGTATCTCGAGAATTATTCTTTGCAGAGATAGAGGGCAGTATTCAATTTGAAGATTTTTTTTTTAATTTTTTTTATTAATTTTATTTTTAATTTTAGCACTTTTTGCCATAAGCGATTGTTTTGATTTTAGCGTTTTTTTTTCAAATTTAGAATTTTTTTTAATTTTGGCGATTTATTTTTACAACTAAATGATTTTAACTATGCAATTTTTAGTTAAAATCATTACTTTTCGTTATCTTCATCTTGTATTTGTAATAAATAGTTTAATTTAATGTTATATAACATAACTGTGTAATTTTTCATTTTATTTTAAAACGAATGAAGCAAATCGAATGTCATTCCCACATTGTTTAATCACATAAAAAAATCAAATAATTGATTGTATTTCTAAATTGTAAATCGAATGACTAAGAAATTGAATGAATTTTTAATGATTGAATTCAATGATTGATAAAATCGAATAAATTGAATTGATTGAATTCCTTAAAAGTAAATTCGATGAAATGAATTTTAAAAAAGGAAATTCGATCAATTTAAATGTAAATCAAATTTAATTTTTAGAGAATTTATACATTATACAATCAAATCTACGAAGCTTTGCTTATTGGTAACCCTAATTTAGATAAAAAATATGGCAACAATTTGCCAAATCGGGGAAATAAAAAAATTTCTATTTAGATGACAAATCACCGATCGATATTTTGCTTTCCATATGCAAAATAAAACACATTTGACGTTGTCCACTCAGTTATGATTAATCTCAAAATCTACTCAGAGAGTAGTAAGAGAGTAATTCTCTCCATCCAATGGGGTAATAAAATGGCAGATTTTATCTGCCTACTGGTTTAGAATGAGACAAATTGTTCGAAGATTTATTTGTTCTATTAAATATTTAAATTTAGTATAGGCCCTGAATAAAAATGCAAAGTACAACGATTGTCACTGTAAGAGAAAGCGCACTCAAAATAATGAAGTACTATGATGACACCAAAAACTGTTAAATTTATTTAAGCACAAAGTGATATTTTTTTCCTCTCCATTGCCTTCTCCGCTTACTAGCAAAGAAATATTATTTTATTATTTAAAAAAAAAATTATAAATAGAAAATGGATATTATATTGTTTTTTTGCTAGTACACTTAAAACACATGGGAGCCATAGAATATTTATACATCATATGATTTGTGTTTACAAATATTGTTAAAATGTGGCAGCACTGTTAAGAGCATGAGAAACAAAACATTTTAAAAATAAAACAGATTCTATCCCACAACTACAAACCTTGACACTTAATTAAAATCAGAGAATTAAGCTTGGAACACCTTCCTTTTAAGTTGTATGTTTAACATTTAACAACAAGTAGAATAAATTGGTGACTTGACTGACTGCCTATTTCATTTAAAATTGTAATCACTTCAGGAAAAAAACCACTCGGTAAAAACAAACCTATAGTCTCAATTAAAATACAATATAAAATTAAGAAGAAGGGGGGGAGAAAAAAACTTTCTACAAAGCGCAGTAGACCTGGCCACAAAACTCAAACAAATAGAAACTTTGTTATGCTTTTTTGTTGTTATTTCTTCTATGTCTAAGACCCAGCATGGAAAGAAGGCTGTTGATGATGATGTTGATGACGATTATAATCGTGATGGTTTATAAAACAGGCAACACGGAAAATAAACTTTAAAAGATTGCTTTTTAATGAAATGTTTAAGTAGTATTGTGCAAAAATAATAGTCTTAGTTGTTATAATAAGGAGTAATTGAAAAGTATCCAATATGAATTAAAGTTATAAAATAAGGGTCAGGATAGGAGGGTGTGCTTTAAAGTTTAATGTTTTAAACAAAAAAAAATAAATTAAAATAAAATAAGGAGTACTTAATGGAAGTATTATGGTTGCGTATAAAGAAGCCTAAACAAATTCTAAACACAACAATGGTCCTTCGGACAATATGATGCTTTAAGGTTGCCACCTGTAGCGAGCGAGCAAACGAAAACATATTAATAAAAAGATAACATAATAACTTTCAGAATCGAATTAGCAAATTGAGGCGCTTAAAAATTATTTAAATTCCAAATAAAGTAAACATATTATTTGAAATTATATTTTTATAGGTGCTAAAAATATTCCTAATTACAAATGCCCCAAAAATTAGTTTATATCTTTTTTTTTTAACAATTTTTATTATCTAAATCATATTCTTACAACTTGTTAATCATAATATATTTATGATTACACATTTTTTTTATATATCAAAGGGTTTTTGATTTCAAAATAATTTATTGTTTATTCAAAACAAAAAAGATATAAACCATATTATATATATTTATATAAGACAGCCTATTAATAATTTATCACTCTCAATCATCAAGTTTATATTGTGGTTTTCAGGTCTTACATATATATATATTTTTTTTTTTTTTTTGACGGCCCTAGTTAGTAAAAAAAAATCTTTTAAAAACAATAAATACGATATTAGAAGAGAGCAAAAAAAAAATAACAATGATAAAAAGAAGTTGTAAAGGGTAATATACAGCGCGGACCAGTGATGGAAAAGTTGATTCAATTGTACTTTTTTGATAGTATTTGATTTAAGAAAATGCAGTGATACTTTTCCCAAAATAAAACTTTAATATTCACTTATCTTAAGAATGCAGAAAAATAAGTTTAAACAATCGAACTTTATGCACTGATATAGAAATAGTATTTATTAAAACGAATACATAATTCTGCATTAACGAAAAAGCTTTTTTGGGCAACTTTAAAATATCCCAGCAAAACTTTGGTAATGGTTGCGTTGCCTTGTCATGATAGCTCGTTACCTTTTTTCATTATTTGCAAGCATAAAGTAATAAGTTACTCATTATTGATTACGTAATATATGATTTATAAATGTAAAGTAATAATTGAAATATTTTTGAAAATCTATTTTTAAATACATTACTTTGTGTTTTTTTGTAAGCAAAAGGGTAATGTATGTAGCGAAAAAACGAAGCGCAACAATTCATTTAAGTTTAAAGCAATCAAATACTATATGCGTCGATAGCTCAGTGGGTAGAGTTCTTGGCTGGTAACCAGAGTACCCTGGTTCGATTCCCATCATGACCACATTCTTTTTTATAACGCTGAAAATATTTGTAATAATTTTTTTTAATAAAAATTTTTCTTTTTTAAAAATCTATTTTTAGACACATTATTTTTTCCATTCTCGTAACCATATAAGTAACCACTTACATTATCACCTCTAAAATAATGGGTATATACATTACTTTGAAGCTCATCGCCGGTAAAATATAAGTGAAGTAAAGTGTAAAGTAATCCATCGGCCCCTATGGCTATACATTACTTTACCCATTATTTGGTAATGTGTGGTTTTGCTGTGATAATTAAAAATTTAAATGAATTTTTGGACAAATTTTAATTTTTTTTTTTTTGATAATTAAAAAACTCGTTATACAATTTTGAAGCATTTTTCGACAATTTTAAAATATTGAATAATTTAAAATAATTGTTGAACAATTTTAAAACTTTTTTTGGACAATTTAAAATAATTTTTACACAATATTAAAATTATTTTCGATAATTTTTAAACATTTTTACACAATTTGAAAATTATTTTCGTTAATTTTAAAACATTTTTGCGCAATTTTAAAATAATTTTGGAAAATTCTGAATTAAAGCTGGAAATGGTGTAGTGTTAAATAAAATTCTAAGTGCAAAAATGCACAGATTGTGTCGCCATAATTAATCAAAGCTGAAAAATGCATTTAATAAAAATATAAAAATGATTTAATAAACAAAAAATAAAAAAGGAATTCAGAACTATTTTCACATTGAAATTTTTGACTTGAATAATTAGAAAAAAATTATTATTATTATTTCAATAAATGCTTTAGATTCAGAAAATATACGACTTACTATAGCTTTAGAAGTAATGAAGAGTGATTTTTTTAAGATATGCATCGGCTTTATATCCAAATCACTACATTTGAAATATGAATTCTTTTGAGGGTTCCTTAGAATATCACCAAAAAAATCATAAAAGAATGATAACTGAACTTTAGGAAGCAATAAACGAATAACTACCATTTTTTTTTGCTGGGTATATGATTAATTGAGCCTGACACATAGATGGCGCTACTAGACTTAAATCGATATGATTTTTAGTTAGCCCTAACCTTCAAAAGACACGTGTATAAATTTGACAGCTGTCGGATCATTAATTTGTGAATTATAACATTTTGTGAGAAGCAACTTTTGTTATTCCGAAAAAAATGGATAAAAAGGAATTTCGCGTATTGATAAAATATTGCTTTTTAAAGGGAAAAAATACGAAGCAAAAACTTGGCTTGATGACTGCCCCAGGAAAATCAACCATCAAGGGTTGGTATGCTAAGTTTAGATGTGGTGAAACGACCACCGAAGACGGTGAACGCAGTGGACGGCCAAAAGAGGTTGTTACGGACGAAAACATCAAAAAAATCCACAAAATGATTTCGAATGATTGTAAATTGAAATTGAATGAAATAGCAGGTACTCTAAAGATATCAACTCAACGTGTACATCATAGCATTCACGAATATTTGGAAATGAGAAAGCTCTGTGCAAAGTGGGTGCCGCGCGAGCTCACTTTTGACTAAAAACAACGAGGAGTTGATGATTCGGTGCAGTGTTTGGAGATGTTTAGGTGTAATAAGCCCGAGTTTTTGCGTCGATATGAGACAATGGATAAAAAATGGCTCCATCATTTCACTCCGAAGTCCAATCGACAGTCATACGAGTGGTGAACCAACTTCAAAGCGTGGAAAGACGCAAAAGTCGGCTAGCAATGTACTTTGGGATGCGCATGGAATAATTTTTATTGACTACCCATCTAAAAATCGAAATATATATGAGCATACATGATCATACATGGGCCTGTATATGATCATACATGGGCAAACATGGTCATATACGTCCATATATTGTTCAATATATGACCATACATGATCTCATATATGATTATATATCTTCGGATCCGAAATTTGAGGGTATATGGACGTATATGATCATATAAGAGCATACATGAATAATATATGAGCATGTATGATAATATATGCACATATACCACCATATACCCTCAAATTTCGGATCCGAAGATATATGGTCATATATGAGATCATGTATGGACGTATATGACCATGTATGCCCATGTATGATCATATACAAGCCCATGTATGATCATGTATGTTTATATATATTTCGATTTTTAGATGGGTACCTTGGAAAAGGAAGGACCATCAACAGCGACTACTACATAGCGTTATTGGGCCGTCGGAAGGACGAAATTGCCGGAAAACGGCCGCATTTGAAGAAATATAAAGTACTGTTTCACCAAAACAATGCACCGTGTTACAAGTCAGTGAAAACGATGGCGAAAATCCATGAATTGGGCATCGAATTGCTTCCGCATCCACCGTATTCTCCACATCTGGCCCCCAGCGACTATTTCCTGTTTTCAGATCTTAAAAGAATGCTCACTGGGAAGAAATTTTCGTCGAATGAAGAGGTGATCGCCGAAACTGAGGCCGATTTTGAAGCAAAGGACAAATCGTACTACAAAAACGGTATCGAAAACTTCGAGGGTCGCTGTAATCAGTGTATCACCCTTGAAGGGAACTATGTTGAATAAAAAAAAAACGAATTTTGCCAAAAAAAATATGTGTTTTACTATGGTAGGCCGGGGACTTTTCAATTGACCTGTTACAATTAGATTCAACAAAATGTGATTAGATTAATTTTTTTTTTTTTTTTTTGCTTGGGTAACTAAAGTTTATATTAACTTAATCTCTAATTTAATGTATTACTCTTCATTGTTTAATATATAAAAAAATGTTTTTAACGTATGTTAATTTTATGTAAAAACGAATTTATATTTTTAGCTAAAAATAAAATAAAAATTAGTACTCAGAGGGTCAAAAAATTTTTATTCGGTATCAAAGAAATCAATAATACGATTATTTGAGACCAAAAAAAATTCCATTTTCCATCCCTGGCGCGGACTACTTTAAAATAATGCATTTTGTGAAATACAAAAGTGTGGCACGCAGCACACTTGTAAACAAGTAAAGAAAAAATAAAGAGAAACAAAAACGAGATCATACGTCTGCTGTGAAAACTGATGATGGATATTAAAAAGAACATCCTCAATGTAAAGACGCAGAAGAAGAAGAAAAACTATTTATTAAGAACAATATAAATTGGTGGCAGACAAAACTGAAATCGAAAACAAAAGCGTTAAATTTCATGAACACGAGATCAAAAATAAATAAATCATAAGTAAATTAAATTATAAGAAATAATATTGATAATTTTGCTGCTTACTTAACCTCTAAAAAAAATACTTAATACTGAATCCCAAAATACATATTTACATAGTTTTCGTTTATTAAATTTCATATAAATTTTAAATCGAAAACTTAAAAGAAAATAAAATACATATTTTGGAGTTCAGTGTTTAAACGTGTTCAAAAACAAAGTTTTAAAAAAAAGTTTTGAAATTTACATAATAAATATTATTTCTTTAACATCGAAAGTTTTATATATTTCCTTAAATTTCATATATTTTTTCAATATATTTATCTTTTATAAGCTGTTAATAAATATGTAATACGTTCATATTATAAAGTTATTTGCCTTTTTAGTTCATATTTCATATGGATTTTTTACAATTGATATGGCGCCCAACGACAACAAAATGCTGATGTAATATGCAAAATTTTTAAATTTCCATGTGAAAATCAAAATATCTTAGAACATGACCACTTGTGACCACGCATATTTTAATATATAATTATAAAGGGTGGTCCAACCATAATGCACGATGGTAATTGTGAGTCACAACTTAACGTAAAGTCTTTCGCCCAACTTAATTTGACATTTCAGTGTTTAACAAATTCAACCATGGAGAGGTACACAATTGAACAGCACGTTAAGATTGTTGGAGCCTTTTGGCGTTTAAATCAAAATGCACTTCGTAATATTTTTGGTCAGCATAATCGACCAAATGTGATCAGAGTTGGGAAAATTGTGCGCAAATTTCAGCAAACCGCTGTAGGAAATGTAAAAACACTTGTGTATGCTCGCCCAGTTCGTTCCGCGGAAAACATTGCTGTTGTTCGCGATAGTGTGGCAGAAGAGCCGCCAGCCTCGACTCGTCGTCGGTGTTCGCTAAAACGAGTTGATAACGGACTTCTTGTAGTCAGAAATTTAGGATATGGACCTAGACGATATGTAGTTCCAACAGGATGGTGCCACTTGCCACACAGGCAACGAAACACTGGCTCTTTTGCGCGAGAAATTCAATGGCCATGTTATCTAACGCCTTGGCGATGTTAATTGGCCGCCACGATCATAAGATTTGAAACCGTTGGACTTCTTTCTTTGGGGATATTTAAAAAAAAAAAACAAGTAAAAAAGGGCTAAATTCGGCTGTGCCGAATCTTTGAATACCCTCCACCAAAGGGGATGAAGATGATATACGTATATACTAAATTTTGCATGAACTGTAATATGAATATGTTTTGTCAATTTATGTAACGAACTTTTGTTATTTAGTTTTAGCAATGTTATTTACAGAGGTCTGCTCTGTTAGCGACTTTAACATTGTTCATTTTACGTTAACTTAGTTATCATAGTATGTAAGACAATAAATGTAATCGAACAATAAGAAGACTTAATAACATTTTTACTTACTTAACAGAAAAAAAATAGATACAGAAAAATTGTACAAATTTGTATGGAAAATTTAGAGGTACCTTCACATTTTCACTCATAACTTTTGAACCGCTTGACCGATTTTGCTCATTTTAAATACCAAACTGCTCGGGTAAAAATAGGCACCCCCGCTTGCCTCTTCGCGTCGTGATCGTGATTTCAACAGACAGACAGACAGACAGACAGACGGACATCGCTAAATCGACTTAAAATTGCATAAGGATCACGAATATATATACTTTATGGGGTCTTAAACCAACTGATATATACCCTCACCATATATGGTGGAGGGTATAAAAAGTATACTTTAATAAGCCAAGAACAATTCAAGAGCTAAAGGATGAGATAATTCGACACATTAAACCTCAATTAAGTCTCAGAGTCATAGAAAATTTGGACCATCGGATAGAGGTATGCCACCGAAGCCGTGGCGAGCATTTTGCCGATATTTTGTTACACACATAATTGCCATAGATTCTTCTATCATAATAAAAAATATCAACATAATTCTCTGAAAAGTTTTTGTTTTATTTACAATTAACATCGTGAATTATTGTTGGACCACCCTTTATTATTAATATGTAAAATGATGTTCAAAATCTAAGCATTTATGTTTAACACTTTTGTTCAGACCAAATAAAACCTGATATATTTTTTTTTAACTTGTCCTTCCAAGAATTGTATGAATTTCCTACCTATAAGTATTAATCAGCTCAATTTAATAAAAACATTTACTTACTGATTTGGTTTTAAATAAGTGAAGAAGAGATTTTATTATAAAAATTACATACCTGCAAAGAAATGTAGATAAAATATGAGTTAATAAGCATTCTTTATGTAATAATTAAATTATTAAAAATTAAATTATTTTCAAACTAATTAAAAATGTTTAGCAAATTCTTTTAGCTTTCTTCGATCTTCTTAATTTCTGAATTATTTTTTATTGAGGTCTTATATTTATAAAAAAATTAATGATATATAGGTCTGTTCGACGTTCGTTACCGCGGGCACCCGCGGGAACCCAATCTTCAGAAAGCGTTTCTTGTAACAAAAATTGGGTAAATGAGAGCGTTCATGAGAGAGTAATTGTGTTTCTCTTTTTACCAGAACTTACCCGTACTTTTTGTTTGGGTAATATGGTAAATTTGTCAAATCATCAGCTGTTGCTAATAAAGTAGCTGTTTTGCATTTTTGAAAAAAATTAAAGTTAACTAAAAAATTATCATAAAGAACTTTTCCTTCTTAATAATGAAAAATAGATTTGAAAATGTAAGTAGATATTTGCCATTTCAAATATATTTATTTATTAAACTGTTTTTTAATATGAATATATTTTACGTTTATTTTTGGGTATAAAATGTGGTTTTGTGCGCTCACAGTATTTTGGGCATTTTTATGGTTTTGTGAGAGAATTTTTTGCTTACTCTCATTTTACCAGACTTTACCCAAAATGACCTCGTACATCCCTTATATTTATTTATCCCAATATTGAAAACTTATATATAACATTTTTTTTTAAAAGGCGGTAAATCAAAAATTTTTTCTTGTCAATATTAAAAAATATCACAGAAAACAAAAATAACAATATTTGAAAAATTAAAATATTTTATATAAATGTTGTTTAACATAATAATATTTATCCTATCTTTTATTAACTACATATCTCTAATTTTGTGCAATATTTGCTATGTCTGTTTTACAATTAATTCGTTGTGTAAATGGTACTTTCATAATTTGTAACATTTCTAACATATATCTGCGTTTTGAATTATTTTCTGTGATTAAAATTTTCGTCCTATCAAAATCAGGATAATGATTAGAAATCGTGCAATGTAATGATAATGCTATTTTTTGTGTAGTAGTAGTGTTCCTGTATTTTTGATCAAATTTATGTCCTGCAATTCTTGTTTTTCAGGTATTCTTTGTTGTACCTACATATATTTTCCTACAATTCCCACTATCATTTCCACTACAAGGTATTTCACAAACTAAATTGGACATTTTGGCTTTATCTATTTTATCTTTCGTTTTGCTAAATAATCTACCTAATGTGTAATATGTTTTATGTGCCACTTTATATTTCTTAATAATTAGGAGGGTATAACTCTCTTGAGAGAAATAATCTCTCCTAAAAGATATTACTCTCTTAAGAGAGAGAGAGATAACTCTCTTAAGAGATTGCTTACTATCTTAAGAGAGATTAATCTCTCTTTTACTCTTTCTCTTAAGAGAGTTGTACTCTTAAGAGAGTAATCATCTTTCTCTTAAGAGAGTTATACTCTTAAAGGAGTAATATCTCTCTTTTACCCTTTCTCTTAAGAGAGTCATCTACCTTAAAAGAGATTACTCTCTTAAGAGAGGGATTATTCTCTTAAGAGTGAGATTACTGTCTTATGAGTCAGATTACTCTCTTATGAGTGAGACTACTCTCTTAAGAGAGATTACTCTCTTTTAACTCTCAAAACTTGGTGGCAGGTTCGGTGGATATTTTTTCCACAAAAGCCCAGTTTCAAACTGATTGCCTATTCTTTTTGTTTTCCTTCCCAGAATGATTTTGGCGTTCTGATTTTCATCTGAAAGGAACAATTCACTACCAGGGCTGGCACCAAAACTTTCGGTGGCAAAGAATTCTTTAACTATGTTATGTATATCATCACTAATAATAGTTAAAATGTTTGCATTATATGGAATATTTCCATTTGTTGGACCATATACAACCCAACAAAGCTTTGTTTGTACTGCTATGGATCTAAATCACCCCCTTCTTTAACAAGTGTGGGTACAGCTAGACGAGCACAGTCTAAGCCAAGGAATATAACTGGTGATGCATTTGAATAGTCTTCCACAGGTAATGCAGAAAATTGAGGATAATCTGTCTTGAAGAATGATTGATTTGGTAATTTCATTTTCCCAACTGTATGAACATTCCTTAAAGCATATTTAGAGGCTGACTCTTGTATACCCTTTATTTCCAACTGAACCTTAAAAGACTTTTCTGTTACTGCCTCTTCTCCATACCATTGAAGTCTTAAAAGTGATGATTTGCCATTAAGACCAAGTTGTCGTGCGATTTGCTCATCGATTAAAGAAACGGCTGAACCCTCGAAAACCTTTACAGAACCAGCAGGGCCCGAAATTCGTACAGGTAGAATCTTAAATAAAATACTTGCCTGTTGCGTCCTACAATTTAACTTCGGTTGCAACTGTGTTGAAACATGTGGTGTGACGACAGGTATTTGTTGTGGGTTTTCTCCAGATGCTTTTTATGTTGTGTCATGGAGCAATTTATGATGAGATCGCTTACAATTTTCGATAGCACAAGGTTTCTTTTTACGGCATGCTGATGCTCCATGGCCTTTATGCAAACAACTAAAACACAACTTCAACTCCTTTACTTTATTCCAACGAGTATCTACAGGCATGCTGACAAAACTTCGGCATTTGATGATAAAATGTGATCCCTTGCACATTACACATTCCAAATTTTTGGAATCATCGATTAACATAATTTGGTTTGGCTGGATAACTTGCAATAAACTTGGTATATAGCTAAAAACTTTAGCAACATCGCTCAACCAATGGGAAAAGTCGAGCAAATTTGGATATGGCTTAATTTGTAAAGCATGACGAGCCCAATCAAATTGTTGCTCCATTGGAAGCTTGGTGACTAACTCCTCCAATAAAGTAGCGTTCATTAGGTGATGAGTGCAATTGGCAGAGTTGAGGAAGGTTACAACATTCCTTAACTTAGTTGAGAACTCGACCAATTGATTTAACTTTTTTGGGCTTATGGCAGGAAATTGGTCTTCCAAACCGAAATTCTAGTTCCTCTATCACTTTGGGAACGTCATGTGGATAAATAAGCATGGAAACCACAACTTCTCGGGCCTGCCCCTGTAGGCTTTTCTGTAACCGCATTAGGCTTTGTCGCTGACTATACTTATAAAGGGTGTCCCAAGAAGAACGCAATTTTTAAATTTTAAATAAAACACAGATATTTAAAAATAAATCGTGAAACTTTATTATATCGTAAAGTAGACAGAATGAGGTTATGTATGGAACAATACATCGTGCAGATGGCCGCCGCGGCTTTGCTGGCATGCACGCGATCTTTTAATGAAATTTTCAATGACCGTTTTGCATGAATGCTGCGGTATTTCATTAATGCAGCGTCCAATTTCCTCTTTTAAGGCTTGAGTCGTCGTCGGCTTATTCGCGTAAACCATCGACTTCAAAAAACCCCAAAGAAAAAAATCTAATGGTGTTAAATCGCACGATCTAGGCGGCCAATTCTGATCTCCAAAACGCGAAATAACACGACCGGGAAATGACTGATGCAGCAATTGAATTGTTTCTCTGGCTGTATGACATGTGGCGCCGTCTTGTTGGAACCACATGCCCTCCACATTCATTTCTTCAATTCTAGGCAAGAAAAAACTGGTTATCATTTCACGATACCGAACACCATTGACTGTTTGCGCTTGACCTGCCTCATTTTCATAAAAAAAGTTCCAATGATTCCTCCAGCCCAAAAACCACACCACACAGTGACACGTTGAGGATGCATTTGCTTCTCGTGAATCACTCGAAGATTTTCCTCACCCCAAATGCGACAATTCTGCCTATTGACGAAGCCAACAAGATGAAAATGGGCCTCGTCACTGAAGATGATTTTATCGGCAAAATCAGCATTTTCATGTTGTCTCTCCAATACCCAATTAACGAACTCCCTTCGCTGTCCATGGTCAGTTGGCTTCAGTTCCTGAGTCAATTGAACTTTGTATGCATGAAGATGCAAATCTTTCGTCAAAATTCGCTGCAAAGTGGATTTGGAGACACCAATCACTAACAGACCCAGTTTCGGCAAATTTATCCAGTAACCTCTTTACAGTTGACTCTTTTGGAGCATTATTGTGACCCCAAACTGATCGCAATTTGCGAACTGTAGCCGAAAAACTTTCACCATTTTGGTAGAACAATTTCACAATGAGAATGCGTTGTTCATTCATGTAGCGCTCCATTTTTACTAACCTCGTACCTTCTACTAGCAAACAATAACAATTGTTTAAATGTCAAACAATGACACTTCGAATGTTGTCAGATTTAAAAATTGCGTTCTTCTTGGGACACCCTTTACATATCCGTCGTCTCCTTGAAATTGGCAATGAATAGAGGCCAATCTTCAGCAAGACCAGAGAATGGTGGCAAATCATATAATTTATGTGGTGAATCATAAGAGACTACATTATTGGTTGACGGCGGCATTAAAGGCCGAGGCAGATTTTCAGTAATTATTTCCTGTATTGAAGTGTTTGGTGCAGAATCGACTATAGACGGAATTGTATGCTGAGGCAAGTCTGCAGTGGCTCTTCCCGGCAACGAAACGGATGACTCTGATCTATGTTTAACAACCTCAATTTCTTTTCTTAAATAATCCATTTCCTTTCGGCTTTCCGCAACTGACTTAGCTAATTCCTGGATACCAGACAAAATATCTGCTATTGTGATTTGTTCTTCAGGTGAATCTTTTATCATCGTTGCATTAACATCAATCGGGGGATCGGCTTGATTTTTTGTGCTTCTTTTTTGGCATCTTAAAATCTTTATTGTAAATTTCACGGCAAATTATACAGACGGCAAAACGTGAAATTTATAAATAAATTAAATTTAACTTGTCAAAATTTAAATTTAATTAAACGACCCGTATTTTCAGAATTCCAAATTAATAATTTATTGAAAAAATATTCTGACAAAATTCTAAAACTACTTTGTTTGTTTCGTTTTCGTGAAACAAGTATATTTTGGAACAAGTGGAAACCTACACCCATCACGTGATATACACTTTTAAACCGGTCACGTAGTAGGTACTTTAGGAACCGGTCCTCATTTCACCTACCACAGGACTGGTACTATTAAACCCATCACGTAGTATATACTTTTAAACCGGTCACGTAGTAGGTACTTTAGGAACCGGTCCTTATTTCACCTGCCACAGGACTGGTACTATTAAACCCATCACGTGGTATATACTTTTAAACCGGTCACGAAGTAGGTACTTTAGGAACCGGTCCTCTTTTTACCTACCACAGGACTTGTATTTTAAGAGAGATTACTCTCTTAAGAGAGATTACTCTCTTAAGAGAGAGATTACTCTCTTAAGAGAGAGATTACTCTCTTCAGAGAGATTACTCTCTTAAGAGAGAGATTACTCTCTTAAGAGAGAGATTACTCTCTTAAGAGAGAGATTACTCTCTTAAGAGAGATTACTCTCTTAAGAGAGATTACTCTCTTAAGAGAGAGATTACTCTCTTAAGAGAGAGATTACTCTCTTAAGACAGAGATTACTCTCTTAAGAGAGAGATTACTCTCTTAAGAGAGAGATTACTCTCTTAAGAGAGAGATTACTCTCTTAAGACAGAGATTACTCTCTTAAGAGAGAGATTACTCTCTTAAGAGAGATATTACTCTCTTAAGAGAGAGATTACTCTCTTAAGAGAGAGATTACTCTCTTAAGAGAGAGATTACTCTCTTAAGAGAGAGATTACTCTCTTAAGAGAGAGATTACTCTCTTAAGAGAGAGATTACTCTCTTAAGAGAGAGATTACTCTCTTAAGAGAGAGATTACTCTCTTAAGAGAGAGATTACTCTCTTAAGAGAGAGATTACTCTCTTAAGAGAGAGATTACTCTCTTAAGAGAGAGATTACTCTCTTAAGAGAGAGATTACTCTCTTAAGAGAGAGATTACTCTCTTAAGAGAGAGATTACTCTCTTAAGAGAGAGATTACTATCTTAAGAGAGAGATTACTCTGTTAAGAAAGATATTACTCTCTTAAGAGAGATATTACTCTCTTAAGAGAGATATTACTCTCTTAAGAGAGATATTACTCTCTTAAGAGAGAGATTACTCTCTTAAGAGAGAGATTACTCTCTTAAGAGAGAGATTACTCTCTTAAGAGAGAGAGATTACTCTCTTAAGAAAGAGATTACTCTCTTAAGAGAGAGATTACACTATTAAGAGAGAGATTACTCTCTTAGGAGAGAGATTACTCTCTTAAGAGAGAGATTACTCTCTTAGGAGAGGGATTACTCTCTTAGGAGAGGGATTACTCTCTTAAGAGAGAGATTACTCTCTTAAGAGAGAGATTACTCTCTTAAGAGAGAGATTACTCTCTTAAGAGAGAGATTACTCTCTTAAGAGAGAGATTACTCTCTTAAGAGAGAGATTACTCTCTTAAGAGAGAGATTACTCTCTTAAGCGAGGGATTACTCTCTTAAGAGAGGGATTACCCTCTTAAGAGATATTACTCTCTTAAGAGAGAGATTACTCTCTTAAGAGAGGGATTACCCTCTTAAGAGATATTACTCTCTTAAGAGAGAGATTACTCTCTTAAGAGAGAGATTACTCTCTTAAGAGAGAGATTACTCTCTTAGGAGAGGGATTACTCTCTTAGGAGAGGGATTACTCTCTTAGGAGAGGGATTACTCTCTTAAGAGAGAGATTACTCTCTTAAGAGAGAGATTACTCTCTTAAGAGAGAGATTACTCTCTTAAGACAGAGATTACTCTCTTAAGAGAGAGATTACTCTCTTAAGAGAGAGATTACTCTCTTAAGAGAGAGATTACTCTCTTAAGAGAGAGATTACTCTCTTAAGAGAGAGATTACTCTCTTAAGAGAGAGATTACTCTCTTAAGAGAGAGAGAGATTAATCTCTTAAGAGAGAGAGATTACTCTCTTAAGAGAGAGATTACACTATTAAGAGAAAGATTACTCTCTTAAGAGAGAGATTACTCTCTTAAGAGAGAGAGATTACTCTCTTAAGAGAGAGATTACACTATTAAGAGAGAGATTACTCTCTTAGGAGAGAGATTACTCTCTTAAGAGATAGATTACTCTCTTAGGAGAGGGATTACTCTCTTAGGAGAGGGATTACTCTCTTAGGAGAGGGATTACTCTCTTAAGAGAGTAACTCTTCTAAGAGAAAAAGCGTCAGAAAGAGATTACTCTCTTAAGGGAGATATTACTCTCTTAAGAGAGATTACTCTCTTAAGAGAAATATTACTCTCTTCATGGTCAGCTGGCTTCAGTTCCTGAGTCAATTGAACTTTGTATGCATGAAGATGCAAATCTTTCGTCAAAATTCGCTGCAAAGTGGATTTGGAGACACCAATTTGCTGAGCTCGGTGTCGAATTGAGGTGGATGGAGTTTGAGCGACATCATCACGTACAGCTGCGACATTTTCGGTCGATCGACCTGGTCGATGGCGCGTTGTTGTCTTTACATCACTAACAGACCCAGTTTCAGCAAATTTATCCAGTAACCTCTTTACAGTTGACTCTTTTGGAGCATTATTGTGACCCCAAACTGATCGCAATTTGCGAACTGTAGCCGAAAAACTTTCACCATTTTGGTAAAACAATTTCACAATGAGAATGCGTTGTTCATTCATGTAGCGCTCCATTTTTACTAACCTCGTACCTTCTACTAGCAAACAATAACAATTGTTTAAATGTCAAACAATGACACTTCGAATGTTGTCAGATTTAAAAATTGCGTTCTTCTTGGGACACCCTTTACATATCCGTCGTCTCCTTGAAATTGGCAATGAATAGAGGCCAATCTTCAGCAAGACCAGAGAATGGTGGCAAATCATATAATTTATGTGGTGAATCATAAGAGACTACATTATTGGTTGACGGCGGCATTAAAGGCCGAGGCAGATTTTCAGTAATTATTTCCTGTATTGAAGTGTTTGGTGCAGAATCGACTATAGACGGAATTGTATGCTGAGGCAAGTCTGCAGTGGCTCTTCCCGGCAACGAAACGGATGACTCTGATCTATGTTTAACAACCTCAATTTCTTTTCTTAAATAATCCATTTCCTTTCGGCTTTCCGCAACTGACTTAGCTAATTCCTGGATACCAGACAAAATATCTGCTATTGTGATTTGTTCTTCAGGTGAATCTTTTATCATCGTTGCATTAACATCAATCGGGGGATCGGCTTGATTTTTTGTGCTTCTTTTTTGGCATCTTAAAATCTTTATTGTAAATTTCACGGCAAATTATACAGACGGCAAAACGTGAAATTTATAAATAAATTAAATTTAACTTGTCAAAATTTAAATTTAATTAAACGACCCGTATTTTCAGAATTCCAAATTAATAATTTATTGAAAAAATATTCTGACAAAATTCTAAAACTACTTTGTTTGTTTCGTTTTCGTGAAACAAGTATATTTTGGAACAAGTGGAAACCTACACCCATCACGTGATATACACTTTTAAACCGGTCACGTAGTAGGTACTTTAGGAACCGGTCCTCATTTCACCTACCACAGGACTGGTACTATTAAACCCATCACGTAGTATATACTTTTAAACCGGTCACGTAGTAGGTACTTTAGGAACCGGTCCTTATTTCACCTGCCACAGGACTGGTACTATTAAACCCATCACGTGGTATATACTTTTAAACCGGTCACGAAGTAGGTACTTTAGGAACCGGTCCTCTTTTTACCTACCACAGGACTTGTATTTTAAGAGAGATTACTCTCTTAAGAGAGATTACTCTCTTAAGAGAGAGATTACTCTCTTAAGAGAGAGATTACTCTCTTCAGAGAGATTACTCTCTTAAGAGAGAGATTACTCTCTTAAGAGAGAGATTACTCTCTTAAGAGAGAATACTCTCTTAAGAGAGATTACTCTCTTAAGAGAGAGATTACTCTCTTAAGAGAGAGATTACTCTCTTAAGAGAGATATAACTCTCTTTAGAGAGAGATTAAGAGAGAGATACTCTCTTAAGAGAGAGATTACTCTCTTAAGAGAGAGATTACTCTCTTAAGAGAGGGATTACCCTCTTAAGAGAGAGATTACTCTCTTAAGAGAGAGAGATTACTCTCTTAAGAGAGATTACTCTCTTAAGAGAGAGATTACTCTCTTAAGACAGAGATTACTCTCTTAAGAGAGAGATTACTCTCTTAAGAGAGAGATTACTCTCTTAAGAGAGGGATTACCCTCTTAAGAGATATTACTCTCTTAAGAGAGAGATTACTCTCTTAAGAGAGATATTACTCTCTTAAGAGAGAGATTACTCTCTTAAGACAGAGATTACTCTCTTAAGAGAGAGATTACTCTCTTAAGAGAGAGATTACTCTCTTAAGAGAGAGATTACTCTCTTAAGAGAGATATAACTCTCTTTAGAGAGAGATTAAGAGAGAGATACTCTCTTAAGAGAGAGATTACTCTCTTAAGAGAGAGATTACTCTCTTAAGAGAGGGATTACCCTCTTAAGAGAGAGATTACTCTCTTAAGAGAGAGAGATTACTCTCTTAAAAGAGATTACTCTCTTAAGAGAGAGATTACTCTCTTAAGACAGAGATTACTCTCTTAAGAGAGAGATTACTCTCTTAAGAGAGATTACTCTCTTAAGAGAGAGATTACTCTCTTAAGAGAGATATAACTCTCTTTAGAGAGAGATATAACTCTCTTTAGAGAGAGATTAAGAGAGAGATACTCTCTTAAGAGAGAGATTACTCTCTTAAGAGAGAGATTACTCTCTTAAGAGAGGGATTACCCTCTTAAGAGAGAGATTACTCTCTTAAGAGAGAGAGATTACTCTCTTAAGAGAGATTACTCTCTTAAGAGAGAGATTACTCTCTTAAGAGAGAGATTACTCTCTTAAGAGAGAGATTACTCTCTTAAGAGAGAGATTACTCTGTTAAGAGAGATATTACTCTCTTAAGAGAGATATTAATCTCTTAAGAGAGATATTACTCTCTTAAGAGAGATATTACTCTCTTAAGAGAGATATTACTCTCTTAAGAGAGAGATTACTCTCTTAAGAGAGAGATTACTCTCTTAAGAGAGAGATTACTCTCTTAAGAGAGAGATTACACTATTAAGAGAGAGATTACTCTCTTAGGAGAGAGATTACTCTCTTAAGAGAGAGATTACTCTCTTAGGAGAGGGATTACTCTCTTAGGAGAGGGATTACTCTCTTAAGAGAGAGATTACTCTCCTAAGAGAGAGATTACTCTCTTAAGAGAGAGATTACTCTCTTAAGACAGAGATTACTCTCTTAAGAGAGAGATTACTCTCTTAAGAGAGAGATTACTCTCTTAAGAGAGAGATTACTCTCTTAAGAGAGGTTACACTATTAAGAGAGAGATTACTCTCTTAGGAGAGAGATTACTCTCTTAAGAGAGAGATTACTCTCTTAGGAGAGGGATTACTCTCTTATGAGAGGGATTACTCTCTTAGGAGAGGGATTACTCTCTTAAGAGAGTAACTCTTCTAAGAGAAAAAGCGTCAGAAAGAGATTACTCTCTTAAGGGAGATATTACTCTCTTAAGAGAGATTACTCTCTTAAGAGAAATATTACTCTCTTAAGAGAGATATAACCCTCTTAAGAGAGGGATAGAGATATCTCTGTCTTACTCTTGGTCTTAAGAAAGTAATCCCTCTCTTAAGAGAGTACTCCCTCTTAAGAGAGTAATCCCTCTCTTAAGAGAGTAATGCCTCTCTTAAGAGAGTAATCTGTCTCTTAAGAGAGTAATCTCTTTCTGGCGCTCTTTCTCTTAGAAGAGTTACTCTCTTAAGAGAGAAATCTCTTAAGATGGCTTACTCTCTCTTACTCTTTCTCTTAAGAGAGTTATACTCTTAAGAGAGTAATCTCTCTCTCTTACTCTTTCTCTTAACAGAGTGATCTCTCTCTAAGTATAGTGATCTCTCTCTAAGCAGAGTGATCTCTCTCTAGGGAGAGTGATCTCTCTCTAAGGAGAGTGATCTCTCTCTAAGGAGAGTAGTCTCTCTCTAAAGAGAGAGATTAAGAGAGAGATACCTCTCTTAAGAGAGATATTTACTCTCTTAAGAGATGATTACTCTCTTAAGAGAGATGATTACTCTCTTAAGAGAGATGATTACTCTCTTAAGAGAGGGATGATTAGATTAGAGAGATGATGAGTATAACTCTCTTAAGAGAAAAATAGTAAGAGAGAGATTACTCTCTTAAGAGAGTGAAAATGATTGAAATAGATTTGTCTAAAATGTTAATAATTTATTTAAATGAGGTTTAATTCTTACCTGTCAATATGCACAGAATAAAATTACAAAATTCTGTTAGTAATATTAAACATATTTCATAAAATATTTTTGTAAATAGAAAAAAAAGACACCAACAAAGGAATTTGAAATGCAAAAAACTTTTTTTGTCATTTCCTTGTAACTTAAATTTTTATTTTCAAAGAATTTTTATATGAAAAATGACAACTTACAAACAATTTAAACAAAAAATTGTTGGAAATCGAATTTGAATTTTAACAAATATTTTTAATTACTTTGCCTAACCTAAGTTAAAATAAATTTTCCTAAACCTAAATTCTCCTTGGCCGTCATCCCCACTTTAACCTAAGTTAAATACTGTTTTTTTTTCTTGTAAATAAAACCACCTCTAGTTCGTCATAACCATCTTGTGCTATTGTGCGTTTGAATTTATTACTTCCTTTATTACCTTTTTGAAATTTCCGTTATTTTGTAAAGTTTTTGTCACAGAAACTGTTGCATTTTGGGTACGCCCTTTTTTGAATTGAACTTGAACTTTCTCTCCTCTCCTTTTGACACATTTTGCCCTGACTACTGTTTATTTGAAAAGCTTAAAATTTGCAGTTAAACATTATTTCAAAACCAACAAACAATAACAAAAATACCCTTTTTTTTTTGGTCATACAAACTAAAGTAGGAAGCTACCGTATGTGAAATTTTCTTTGGTGGAAGATCAAACAATATATGTGTTGCTTGCAACACAATTCACAATTGTTTTGCTGCTGCTGTTGTTGTTCAAATATTTTGTGTTGTTATTACAATGGTGTTTGGCGTTCTGTCTGTCCGTCAGTCTGTCCATTTGTTTGCTTGTCTGCCAGAGTCTATCCGTTTTGTCTGTATCCACATGCAGTTGTGGGTTGCAATATTGTCATTGTTGACTGTTGTTTGTAATATGGAATTTACACTGTTTATTTTAAGTATTTTTTGTTGTTGTTGTTGTATTTATTGCAACAGGAGTAGCTGTAATAACAACGGTTTATAAAATGCACATTATGTCAATCAATTGTGTGTTTAATCTTAATAACAACAGATAATGATTTTTTTAATTGTTGAGCCGCAGTAAAATTGTTTTTCTAGGAATAATTATTGCAGATTTTTTATTTCATAAATCATTCTTCAATTAAGTTTTATTAACAAGAAGTCATTATAAAAGTTTATTAATTTAAAGGTTGTTTTTTAAATAAAAACCGACCATAATTACCTTTTATAAAATTGTTAACAAACTGAAATATGTTCCAAATAGAAAGGCATTTGATTTCTGGGAAAATTTTTAAAAACTTCTTACAATTGTCATGACTGGACAAAATATTTGAATTTATGTTTCCAAAAGGTACTTGACAAATTTGAATGTAATTTGTAAACGCACAATTTCACTGATCATCTTACTGTAACATTCCTTTTTTTCAGTAAACTCAACATTTTTATCATGGTATATTATAAAAATGTACTACCGAAATTCGGAATCGGTGACCGCAACTTTAAGAGCGTTAACTCCAATTTTCGGTCGTTATTCTCGCCCTAGTAGAGAAGGAATAACAAATTTAGTTCAAAAATTTGAGTGTATTCATTGTGTGATGCTGTCGTGTCAGTGAGACAACGGGTTGGTCGAAGTGGCGAAAATATCGCTGCCGTTCAAGCGTCCGTAGCAAACGATCCAAATCAGACGATTCCGCGGCGTTCTTAAGAACTGGGCATCGCCAAGACCACTTTATGGCGAATTTTGCTCTTGGTTTACACCCATACAAGATCAAGCTGACTTAAGAATTCAAGCCGATGGACCATTTGACGCGACGTACGTTCTCCCATTGGGCTCCGGAGAAGATGCGCCAAGATGATGAATTTCATCGCAAAATCATCTTTAGTGCCGAAGCTCATTTTTGTCTCAATGGGTTCGTCAATAAGCATAATATGCGTTATTGGTTTGGTAAAAATCCACATGTGCTTCATGAATCACCACTTCATCCACAAAAAATAACTGTTTGGTGCGGTTTGCATTACGGCGGCGTCATTGGACCATATTTTTTCATTGACAATAACGATCGTCACGTTACTGTGAATGGCGATAATTATAGCGCCATGATTGCCGTTTTTTTTTTTGACCCGAATTGAAAAACATGGACTTCGACGACATGTGGTTTCAATAGGACGGTGCCACAGCACACGTTACAATCGATTTATTGGAGAGTAAGATCGCTGAGCGTGTTATCTCAAGAAATGGACCAGTCAATTGGCCGCCTCGTTCGTGCGATTTAACGCCTCTAGAATTTTTTCTTTGAGGCTACGTCAAATCATTGCTCTATGCCAACAAGCCGACGACGTTGGAAGAACTCAAAGCCAACATTGAACGCGAAATAGCGGCCATTACGGCCGAAATGTGTGACCGAGTCATTGAAAATTGGGTCTAAAGAATCGACCGCTGCCGCGGTGATTATATGAACGAAGTCGAGTTCCATTCATAAATGCTTTGATTGTATTTCAATTAGATCATAAAGTTTTGAAAATAAGTGTCTTCCCGTTCGTTACCGTGGGTTCCCAAACTTACCCAAATTCACCCAAAAGCGTTCCCGTATTCGAAAATTGGGTAAATGAGAGTGTATTAGTGTTTCTCCTTTTACCAAAAGTTACCCAGACTTTTTCTTTGGGTAAATTGGGTAAATTGTCAAAGGAACAGTTGATAAACAAAAACAGCTGTTTTATAATTGTAAAAAATAGAACTAAGGAACTTCAGCGATGCTAATTTAGCCCTTTTCGTGTTACAATAAGCGGTTTTTTACTTTCAAAAAGCTGAAAATATTTTCTGTTTATAAGAAAGGGACAGATCGGCACCTTTTAATTTTACTTACCGCTTCTTTTACGAAATCTCGAGATTTTTATATACACCACTTTGAAAAAACAATGAAACAAAGCTCATAGAAATTAAATTATGAGAAAAATATATTTATTAGAAATAACTACACATTTTTTCAAAGAGGAAAATATCAAAATTTTTAAATTTCATGCCACTGTAAACAGCAGGCAATTTTAATATATTTTTTTGAGTTCCATTAGCGCGTTTTCACTTGTCGTGTTACAATTATTGCACCTAAAAATTTGCAACACTGATGCATTTTGACATTTTTTTTGGGGCTAGAAAAGTGGTTTTTTGCGTTCCCGTACTTTTGGGTAATTTTGTCATTTTATGAGAGTACTTTGTGCTTACTCTCATTTTTTTGAACTTAACCCAGAAAGTAAAAAAAAATTATTTATTTATTCTGTATTTTATTTTTTAATCATATAATTACAAATTATATGTTAATACCCTAACCGAGCACTAGCAACAAAGGCCTTCGGCTCCTTGTAGCGAAAACAGACCAGAGCCTCTGGTGGGAATTAAACCCACGACCCCCGCACTGATAAGCTAGCACGCTACCAACTATCCTACCGGGTTTGAGTTTTATTTTAAAAAAAATTTGTCAAGTCCTTATTGGAAAACCCGATATATTGATGGAAAATCAAAATATGTATGAATATACATGTTCATTAGACCGTACCTCAAAAAAAAGTTCACCGGCTTTTTACGTAGGTGTTACCCCTTAAGGAGTATAAAAGGGTGCTTGAGGTCAATGATTTTTGATGTAACAAATCGGTATCATTGCGACAAAAACATTGATATATAACCCTTTAAGATCCGACTGTAAATACAGAAGATATGACAAAAAAATTAAAAATGCCCTACATTCGGCAACAAAAAAAATTAAAAAAAAAAATAAAATAATAGTTCCGCTGGAATTATTGGAATACTTTCGCAGCAAAAGTTTATTGCTTTTTTGTGAGCTTTCATTTTAAAATATTAGGGTAGTACATTAAGGTGGTTGCAACTGAGATCTGGTGGGTTAATACTAGAACGGGTTACTTGAGGTCAATGGCTCCTTCGAGGAAAACATCGGTCTCCGCGAGACAAAAAACATTGATATACAACACTTTAGGATCCGACGGTAAATGGCGAAGATATAAAGAAAAATATAAAATGGCGACCCCTACGTTCGGCCAAAAAAAAAAAAAAACATTTTCGAAATTTTCTTGTTAAAATACTTTATATTTGAGGGTGTACGGTGAACTTTTTCTTTTTACCTATAAGGTGGTACGGTCTAATGTTCATACATGGTCTTTTACATGATCCTTCATGATCATACATGGTCATACATGCTCATATACGTTTATCATATATGGTCACATATCTGCGGATCCGAAATTATGGGATATATGGTCGTATATGATCATATCTATTCATACATGCCCATATATGATTTATAAATGTTTCTGTATGATATTATATGACCACATGGGACCATATGCGACCATATACCCACAAATTTCGTATCCGAAGCTATATGGAAATATATGAGATCATGTATGGTCATATATTGAACAATGAATAAGAAGAATATAATCATTTATGTTCAAATTTAAATTTAACTTTTCACATTGGAATTCAAAATTTTGTCTGATCTACTTCATTACATTTTGTTTTCGTTGGGCGCCATATAATTGCGATTCTCTCTCTCTCTCTACCCTATTATAATGGTTACTAAATCATGTTTTCTCTTTTCTTTCAGGTAAGTTTTAAAACAGTCTTAAAACAACACTTTTAAGTTGAGTAAGTAAATATTTATATAAAATATATACGCCTTAAGAATTAAAATATTTGGCTTGAAACCTGTTCAGTTGATATAAAAGACCTGAGGACAATTTCCCAAATGCTTCATTAGGTTGAAAAAATCCAAAACACATGGAAGGGTAACTACAAGTATGCCAAAGGGAAACCGAGCTTATTATCATACGTTTTGCTATGCTCCCAGTTCTGAAATCATTTAATTTTCATCTATATTTCAAAAAAAAAAAAAACCTTTTCAACCATAAATTGATGCTATTGTAAAATTTATCATTTTTAAAAATTCCACAAAAAATATACTTTAAATTATCTTTAAAATTTTAAAATGACAATAATGAGACATTGTTTCCACTTTAAAAAGCAATTGTAAAGATTATTTTAAAGAATTTTCTCCACCGTTTTAATACTTGAACAAATAACCATGAAATAGTCGTCTAGCTTCCCCCATAGCTAAGCTTTTAGCTACAAAATGCACTCAAGTTGAAAAATTCTATTGTACAAAAATATTTGTACTTATTAAGTACAAATATTTGCTTTAACTTTTACACATTTTTTTTTTTGTTTGTAGGAATTTAGGGTTGTTAACAGGGGAAAAAAATATTTATATAAAAGTAAATAATATAAATTCACGAAATCCATATGTTTGTTTAAGGTTTATATTATTTGAAATTCTCTGTGCCAGCTCGATTTCAAATATTTCTTCATAATTATTTGGATTTTTTTTTTTTTGTATTTGTTGCTTGGTTTATTTTTCATATTGTTATTTATTTATATTTCCTGTTTATTATTATCCTTTTTTTACGCCACAATGAGTTAATATTTTTTGACAATTTCATTTAAGGTTTATTTGTTCAAAGAGGTTTTTTTTATTGTTTTGATTTCTTGTGTGAGTTTTTCTTTGAGTTATCCTTTCTTCTTCCGCTTATTCTCAAAAATATGTAAGTTCAAATTTAAGGTTAAAAGGAATCTTTGAAGTAGAAAAAAGGTTAAGTTGTGTAAAAATATGATGATGATAATAATAATATTGTTATTTTGTAATAGAAAAAATACTCCTACTAATTAGAAAATAACACCCAAATATCATTATTTTTTATTAGAAGTTAAAAAAGGCTGTGGTTGTAAGGTTGCTAATGAGGAAATAAAAGTTAACAAGTAGAAAATTTTAATAAGTGGATTTTTCGTCATAGAGAAAAAAAAGATAACTGTAAAAGTTAGTAAAGAGACATTATCTTTAAGGCCGTTTATAGTTGATTTCTTTAAACTGTGTGCGTGTGATGTGTGGGAAACTACTTTAAACCACACAAATCCCAAATATCTACCAGAGGGTCAATTCTCGTTCTGTGATAATGTGAAGTGAAAAAAAACTTTTCATTTTCGTTTTCATAAGCACTTTTCACTCGAACTTTTCACAAATACATAAATTGCGATTCTCGTATGTATTATGAAAAAAATGTTTCATTCGCACTGTACCCGTGAAAATTGTGTAACTGTGTTATCCAAAATTTAAAGCAAATGTCAAAACAGAGAAAAACGTAAACAAAAGTGAATTAAGTTCGTTAAATTTATTTTAAATAATTATATAAAAATATCTGGATTAATTGTATTATTGGATAATACTCAAAGAATTCCGGATGAACAAAGGTGAGACAATGATGTTACAAGCATTTCATTGCAGTAAATAATTTAATAATTTATAGGAATTTTTTGAGAGTGCTGAGACGCATACTTCGTGCTGACCACAATCCATTCGAGATGACAACCGACAAGCACTTCATGGATTTATATCGACTTACTTCAAGTGAACTATATTTGGTGCGCGTATGAAGTCTAATATTACTTAAAGAAAAAAAAATTTCATAAAGAATAAAAATAAACTATAAATAAATATGCCATACTTTTGCCATTTTTCACTGTCCTTTTGGGTCCCACTAAAACTGTTAAGGCTCGCCGCTAATTCGTTACACTTTTCGTCTCTAATTTTGGCACCATCTGCAGTTACAAATCTGTAAATATGGGATTAAAAAAAGTGTGATTTTGGTTATTAAGCTACTTACTTATCGTTTGCAATGTCCACATGCTTTTCTTAATAATTAATTAAATACTCCTTTTATCTTTCGCTGGCACGCTTTCCTTTTACAATCTTCTCCATGTTTATTTCACTTATAAATAGTCTGTGTTTACAATTTTTTCATTTGAAAATATTTTGACAGTTGTTTGCACTGTTACACAAAACGAGAATCGCCAGTGCTGTGCAATCGTGAAAAAATCTTGTTTCGTTCCATTTTTTCTTTACATTTTTTCACAGAACGCGAATCAAAAGTACTATGAAAACGTGAAAAAAACTTTTCATTTCACCGTTTCACAGAACGAGAATTGACCCTCAGGTTATATAAATTAAAAACTTAACGATTGTATTAGAAATTACATACATTTAGATCTTTAAGACTTTTAGGTACAAAAGTACAATTGAGGTTCTAAATTGTGTCACAAAATGTACTATATGTAGTATAAAGTACGAGGGCGGATCAATAAGTCCGTGACTTTTCCAACTTCCCTCGTAGTTATATGCAATGCAACACTGCTCCCGTCAAGTACCACCTGTTAATAGACTACTGTCAAATTTTGAGCAAGTTTCGTTATTTACTTTGCGTTTAACAGCTGTTCAAAACATACAACCTCGTGGATTTTTTTAAAAAAGTGAATTTCGAGTTCTCATTAAATATTATTTTTTGCGAAAAAAAAAACGTCAATCAAACCAAGGAAAAGTCTGATAAATACTATGTGGACTCTGCACCATCGATTTCAATGGTAAAAAAGTGTTTACTGACTTTCATTGTGGTCGCACAAGTACAAATGACGCTGAACGTTCTGAACGCTCAGTTGAGGTCTCTACGCCCAAAACAATTGAAAAAAATTCACGATATGGTGTTGGCCGATCGGAGATTGAATGTGCGATAGATTGTGGAAGACATAGGCATCTCACATGGCTCAGTGGTTTCAATTTTGAACGATCACTTGGGAATGAGAAAGGTTTCCGCAAGATGGCTGCCGCGTTTGCTCACAATCGACCACCAACGGAATCGTGTGACAGATTAGTTTCCATGGCAAAAATCCATAAAGTAGACTACGAATTGCCCCCTCATCCGCCTTATTCTCCGAATTTAGCCCCCAGTGACTATTTCCAAACCTAAAAAATATCTCGGTGGGAAGAGATTTAGCTCCAACGATAAAATTATTCATCAAAAAAATGCCTATTTATGGACTTCGAAAAATCCTATTTTTTGGAAGGGATACAAAAATTGGAGAAACGTTGGACTAAGTGTATTGAGCTAAAAGGAGATTAGTTTGAGCCAAAAGGAGATTAAGTTTTTCATTCAAAAAGTCACGGACTTATTGATCCACCTCGTATACATAAAATCTCCGGAAAAAAATTTTTCTATCAAACAGCATTTAAAAAGAAATATATCACAAAAGTTGTTATAAAAAAAACTTAAAAATGGAACTTTTTGAATAGTAACAAATGAGTCCAAGGACTAACATAGTACTTTTACCGCAAAAAGTACCTTTTCTCTGTTTTTGATACAAATTATGTAAAAAAATTAAAAAGTGGAATAAGGGAGGTGAAACAAATTTTTTGATGTAAAATATTTTTTTTTTTGATGTGAAAACAATTTTTGTGGTGGGAAAAAAATTTTGAGGTGAAAAAAATTTTAGGTGAATATAAAATATTATTCACTTCTAAGCGATTCGTGAAATATTATAAAAAACATATATATTATTTATCAGTTGTTTCATTGAAAATGTACAAATATTTGAAATGTACAAAACACACCAATTTTCTCTCATAAATTTTTAACCGCTGGACCGATTTTGTTCATTTTCAATACCAAACTTTCTGGAAGTATTGTCCAATAATCTAGGGAAAGAAGAGCGTCACCGACTGCACTAGTTAATGTGATGTTATCTTGGGAAAGAGGATAGTGGAAAGACGAAAGGTGCTGAGAGATGAAGGGCTTCCAAAATGACAACACTGTAATTGCACAAGATGATAAATTCTGGAACAGTTGTTTGTCATCCGATGAAGAGTTGGCGATATTGTTCAAGCTTTTTAGTTTATAGTCCTGTTATGTTATTTTTACTTCGGTGGGATTAAGTGCCATGGGAATACCGAGGGAGGACGTTGCGATATGTATTTGGTATATAAAACTCATACATATTATTTTTGATAACTAATGCTGCCATCACTGGGGATCGAAACAGCAACGTTCTGTGTAAAAGGCAATCGCGGAAACCATAACGCGACAACAATTTTTACTAAAACAATTACTCGTTGTTAATAACTATCTTTTTACCGAAAAATAAAATGCACTACTTATTAATAAAACACTCTTATCCAAAAAATAGGAATTTTTTACCAAAAAATTAACCTTTTATTAAAAAAGTACCTTTTATTAAAAAAGTACCTTTTATTAAAAAAGTACCTTTTATTAAAAAAGTACCTTTTATTAAAAAAGTACCTTTTATTAAAAAAGTACCTTTTATTAAAAAAGTACCTTTTATTAAAAAAGTACCTTTTATTAAAAAAGTACCTTTTATTAAAAAAGTACCTTTTATTAAAAAAGTACCTTTTATTAAAAAAGTACCTTTTATTAAAAAAGTACCTTTTATTAAAAAAGTACCTTTTATTAAAAAAGTACCTTTTATTAAAAAAGTACCTTTTATTAAAAAAGTACCTTTTATTAAAAAAGTACCTTTTATTAAAAAAGTACCTTTTATTAAAAAAGTACCTTTTATTAAAAAACTACCTTTTATTAAAAAAGTACCTTTTATTAAAAAAGTACCTTTTATTAAAAAAGTACCTTTTATTAAAAAAGTACCTTTTATTAAAAAAGTACCTTTTATTGAAAAAGTACCTTTTATTAAAAAAGTACCTTTTATTAAAAAAGTACCTTTTATTAAAAAGTACCTTTCATTAAAAAAGTACCTTTTATTAAAAAAGTACCTTTTATTAAAAAAGTACCTTTTATTAAAAAAGTACCTTTTATTAAAAAAGTACCTTTTATTAAAAAAGTACCTTTTATTAAAAAAGTACCTTTTATTAAAAAAGTACCTTTTATTAAAAAAGTACCTTTTATTAAAAAAGTACCTTTTATTAAAAAAGTACCTTTTATTAAAAAAGTACCTTTTATTAAAAAAGTACCTTTTATTAAAAAAGTACCTTTTATAAAAAAGTACCTTTTATTAAAAAAGTAACTTTTATTAAGAAAGAACCTTTTATTAATAAAAGTATCTTTTATTAAAAGAGTACCTTTTATTAAAAAAGTACCTTTTATTAAAAAAGTAAATTTTATTAAAAAAGTACCTTTTATTAAAAAAGTACCTTTTATTTCAAAAAGTAATTTTTTTAAAAAAGTACCTTTTATTAAAAAGCATCATTTTTAAAAATGTACCTTTTATCAAAAAAGTACGATTTATTAAAAAAGTACGTTTTATTAAAAAAGTATCTTTTATTAAAAAAGTACATTCCATTAAAAATTTCCTTTTTTAAAAAAGTACCTTTATGTTAAAAACGTTATGTTAGAACAGTATCTTTAAAAAAGTAATAAAAAGTACTTTTAAAAAAGATAATTATTTTTTTTAAGTACTATTTATTAAAAAAAGCACCTTTTATTAAAAAAGTACCTTTTATTAAAAAAAATACCTTTTATTAAAAAAGTACCTTTTATGAAAAAGTATCTGTTATTAAAAAGTATCCTCTATTTAAAATGTACCCTTTTTCAAAAAAGTATTTATATTAAAAACTATCTTATCAAAAAATACTTTTTATTAAAAAGTACTTTTTAATAAAAAAAATTATCTTTTATTAAAAAAGTAATAAAAAGTTCTTTTAAATAAAAGATACTTTTGTAAAAAGTACTATTAATTAAAAAAGCAAAATAAAAATTTGTTTACACAAAAATATTATGTTTTGAGTTTTTCTTTTTTAACAAACCTTACAAAATAATTTTGGTAAATTTAAAGTTACTTGTCATTTATACAACATTTACCATGTTGAACAGTTCGCAATTATAATACTACTTTTACAAAAATCCGTATCTTTAGGGTTGTTTTAATTAAATTCAATAGAAAAAAATATCAGTTATAACAGTCTTTTAAACTCTTGTTTACTCACCTCAAAAAAAAAAAGTAACTAAATTAAAAAAATAAAATTCAATTTTATTTAAACGAAATATTCTTCAATCTGGTCTACAATTGAAAACAGTTGATGCTGGTCGAAAAGTGGTGGTATTTTATAACCCAACATGTATTTCACTACCTCAAATTCATCCTGACAAAACAATACCCCATAAAAGGGGTGGTTAAATTTCTAAAATTGTTCAAGTGTTTTGAAAAATATAAAAATTAAATTAAAACAAAATAACTCAAAGCTAAATAAATGGAAAAATATTTCAAATAAACCTTGATTATATGCAGACCATAACACAAACAAATATGCACGTGTTTTTAAAGTTTCAAACATGAAATATTTAGGAAATGGTAAAATTTCAAAGTAATTTTTACTTTTATACTTTAACGTGAGTTGAATATTAAGGACTAATTTGTATAAAACAAAATCAATATTTTAAATTTGTCTGTATTAAATAATTTTAAATTTGCTATCGTTTAGATTTAAATTTATATTGCCTGCCTGCAACTTGTTGTAATTTGTTTGTACACTTCTTTTGTAAATACTGTTTACTTACACACTTTTGTTGCAATTAGCAGTTAACACTTTCTATTGCAATCTACTTCAGTTTCAATGAAAATGACATGGTAAATATATAAATATTTACCTAAAATTACTACACATGTATAGGCTTACGTACATACAGGGTATAATAACTACAAAATAAAGCTCTTTTATGTTTGTTAAATTAAACATTTACAGGTGTTTAAAATACAAGTGTTGGTGTGCTTGTATGTATCTTTATTGCAAATTAAACTTAAACATAGACATATCCTTATGGCAAAAACCATTTAATTTTTGAATAGGATATCTAGGTTGAAGTATTGTAAATATATGAATAAAGAGATGAACAAACATTTTATTATAAAAATGAAAATGTTTATTTTAACTGCAGTCAAACACGGGTAGGACCAGAAAAATTAATTCGTTATAATCGAGATTAGTATAAACCCCAGTAAAATTTGTTTAACAAATTTCAATTATCCACTATAATAGGGTATCTTTTATTTATAAAAGATGTTTTATATTATTAAAAATATCCTTTTTTAAAAAAGTACCTTTTTATAAAAAAACATCTTTTTATATAAAAGAACCTTTTTATAAAAAGCACCTCTTTACAAAAAAGCACCTTTTTATTAAAAAGTACCTTTTTATAAAAAAAAGTATCTTTATATAAAAAAGTACCTTTTTATAAAAAAGTACTTTTTTATAAAAAAGACCTTTTATAAAAAAGTAGCTTTTATAAAAAAGTAACTTTTATAAAAAAGTACCTTTTATAAAAAAGAACCTTTTATAAAAAAGTACCTTTTATAAAAAGTACCTTTTATAAAAAAGTACCTTTTATAATAAAGTACCTTATTATAAAAAAGTATCTTTTTATAAAAAAGTTCCTTTTTATAAAAAAAGTACCTTTTTATAAAAAGGTACCATTTTAAAAAACAGTACCTTTTTATAAAAAAGTACCTTTTTATAAAAAAGTACCTTTTTATAAAAAAGTACCTTTTTATAAAAAAGTACCTTTATATAAAAAGGTACCATTTTATAAAACAGTACCTTTTAATAAAAAGTACCTTTTATAAAAAAGTACCTTTTATAAAAAATACCTTTTATAAAAAAGTACCTTTTATAAAAAAGTACCTTTTATAAAAAAGTACCTTTTATAAAAAAGTACCTTTTATAAAAAAGTACCTTTTATAAAAAAGTACCTTTTATAAAAAAGTACCTTTTATAAAAAAAGTACCTTTTATAAAAAAGTACCTTTTATAAAAAAGTACCTTTTATAAAAAAGTACCTTTTATAAAAAAGTACCTTTTATAAAAAAGTACCTTTTATAAAAAAGTACCTTTTATTAAAAAGTACCTTTTATTAAAAAGTACCTTTTATTAAAAAGTACCTTTTATAAAAAAGTACCTTTTATAAAAAAGTACCTTTTATAAAAAAATACCTTTTATAAAAAAGTACCTTTTATAAAAAAGTACCTTTTATAAAAAAGTACCTTTTATAAAAAAGTACCTTTTATAAAAAAGTACCTTTTATAAAAAAGTACCTTTTATAAAAAAGTACCTTTTATAAAAAAGTACCTTTTATAAAAAAGTGCCTTTTATAAAAAAGTACCTTTTATAAAAAAGTACCTTTTATAAAAAAGTACCTTTTATAAAAAAGTACCTTTTATAAAAAAGTACCTTTTATAAAAAAGTACCTTTTATAAAAAAGTACCTTTTATAAAAAAGTACCTTTTATAAAAAAGTACCTTTTATAAAAAAAATACCTTTTCTAAAAAAGTACCTTTTATAAAAAAGTACCTTTTATAAAAAAGTACCTTTTATAAAAAAGTACCTTTTATAAAAAAGTACCTTTTATAAAAAAGTACCTTTTATAAAAAAGTACCTTTTATAAAAAAGTACCTTTTATAAAAAAGTACCTTTTATATAAAAGCACCTTTTATAAAAAGAACCTTTTTATAAAAAGTAACTTTTTATAAAAATTACCATTTCATATAAAAGTACCTTTTTATAAAAACCATCTCTTTATAAAACAAGTACCCTTTTATAAAATAGTACCTTTTAAAAAAATTTCCTTTTAATAAAAAGTACATTTTTATAAAAAAAAAGTCCCCTTTTTTTAAAAAGTACCTTTTTTTAAAAAAAAAATATCTGTATAAAAAGTACCTTTTTATAAAAAATTACAAGTTCATATAAAAGTACCCTTTTATAAAAACGCATTTCTTTATATAAAATAACTTTTTTAAAAAAAGTACCTTTTTATAAAAAAAATTACCTTTCAATAAAAAAAGTACGTTTTTATAAAAAAAGTACTTTTTTATTAAAAATAACCGTTCTATAAAAAAGTACCCTTTTAAAAAAAGTACCTCTTTATAAAACATAAACAGTATCTTTTCATAAAGTTTATTTTTATAAAAGAAAAGTACCTTTGTTCTGACAATAAATTGCTGTTATAAATAAAATTTCTCCAACTTTTGTTTAATTCAAAATAAAATAATTTCAAAAATTACATGAATATTTAACATATTTTAGGTTTTTATATTTAAACAACACTAATTTATTAAATAGATTATCAAATATAATTTGATCATATAATAAATTTTATGTTTTATGTTTAATTTAAAAAATTTCTAATAAATTAATAGAAAAGTAAAGTAATCTCTGAAATGCCTACCACACGCAAATATCGACATACCGCCAGCACCTACATACCTATGTTACATAGGGTGGCAGTCAAAATTAAACTTAGGATTCTTGCTGATATCCGGGAAGAATATTGTACTATTTCGTTTATAGCAGATATGGTGAACATTTTGTGACAAATCGAACAACTTTAAATCCAAGAACTTTGGGGTCGTTTTAGAATTTTTAGGGTTTCGTTCAAATTTAGAACATAATATTTCATTGCCACCCTAAGATGAGAATGTTCAAATATATAAAACAACTTATTTTTATATAGCAGTGTTGTGTGAATATGTTTTTTTATATATAAAATTCATGATTAATTTAAACAAATTTTCCACAAACATAAATAACAACAGCAACATGAAATGAAGGTGACAAAATTTGGTTATTAAAAATGTCACCAACATGATTGTAAACATATTCTCCACTTCAGATTTATTCATTACTCGTGTATTACAGGCAGGATACGGTTGTTATGTTATTTGATTTCAATGAGGTAAATCATAAGAACATCTGTTTCATTGTGGCGGCAAGGATGATGAAATATAAATGAAGCATATTTAATGTAATTTTTTTATTGAAATTATTATTATTGGCGAAAAAAATTATGCAATTTTGATCAAATGTTAGGAATATAATTTTAAGATTTTTAATTTTTTAATCTCTTTAATATTATAAAAAGGAATTTTTTAACATAAGATAAAGTTTCAATAAAAGCAGCTCTTTAAAACAGAAGGTAGTTTTTTAGGAAACTTTTCTAACACAAAGGAACTTTTTTTAACAAAAAAACATTTTTTTTAACAAAATGGAACTTTTTTTTTTTATTTAAAAGGAACTTTTTTTAACAAAAAATAACTTTTTTAACAAAATGTACTTTTTTTTACCAAAATGTACTTATCAAACAAAAAGTACTTTCTAAACAAAAGGTAATTTTTTTAACAAAAATTACTTTTAAACAAAAGGTTCTTTTAAACAGATAGTATTTTTTTAACAAAGGGTACTTTTTAACAAACGGGTCTTTTTGTAACAAAAGTTACTTTTTATATTAGAGGTACGTTTCTAGCAAAAGGTACTTTTGTAATAAAAGACACATTTTTAATATAGGGTACTTATTTAATAAAAGGTACTTTTTTAATATAAGGTACTGTTTTAATATAAGGTACTTTTTTATAAAAGATACTATTTTAATAAAAGGTACTTTTTAAATAAAATTTACTTTTTAATACAAAGGTACTTTTTTAAAAAGGTACTTTTTTAAAAAGGTACTTTTTAATTTAAAGGTACTTTTTAATAAAAGGTACTTTTTTAATAAAAGGTACTTTTTTATAAAAGGTACTTTTTTAATAAAAGGTACTTTTTTAATAAAAGGTACTTTTTTAATAAAAGGTACTTTTTAATAAAAGGTCCTTTTTCAATAAAATGTACTTTTTAAATAAAAGGTACTTTTTTAATAAAAGGTATTTTTTTAATAAAATGTACTTTTTTAATAAAGGGTACTTTTTAAATAAAAGGTACTTTTTTAATAAAAGGTACTTTTTTAATAAAAGAAACTTTTTAAGAAAAGGTACTTTTTTAATAAAACGTATTTTTGTCAATAAAATATACTTTTTTAATAAAAGGTACTTTTTTAATAAAATGTACTTTTTTAAAAAAATGTACTTTTTTAATAAAAGTACTTTTTTAATAAAAGGTACTTTTTTAATAAAAGGTACTTTTTTAATAAAAGGTACTTTTTTAAAAAAAGGTACTTTTTAAAAAAAAAGGTTCTTTTTTAATAAAAGGTACTTTTTAAATAAAAGGTCCTTTTTTAATAAAAGGTTATTTTTTAATAAAAGGTACTTTTTTAATAAAAGGCACTTTGTTAATAAAAGGTACTTTTTTAAAAAAGTTACTTTTTTAATAAAAGGTACTTTTTTAATAAAAGGTACTTTTTTAATAAAAGGTACTTTTTTAATAAAAGTTACTTTTTTAATAAAAGGTACTTTTTTTAATAAAAGGTACTTTTTTAATAAAAGTAACTTTTTTAATAAAAGGTACTTTTTTAATAAAAGTTACTTTTTCAATAAAAGGTACTGTTTTAATATAAGGTTATTTTTTAATAAAAGGTACTGTTTTAATATATGGTTATTTTTTATTAAGAGTCCCTTTTTTAATAAAAGGTACTTTTTTAAAAAAATTAACTTTTTTAATAAAAGGTACTTTTAAAGAAAAGGTACTTTTTTAATAAAACGTTCTTTTTTAAAAAAAGGTACTTTTTTAATAAAAGGTACTTTTTTAATAAAAGGTACTTTTTTAATAAAAGGTACTTTTTTAATAAAAGGTACTTTTTTAATAAAAGGTACTTTTTTAATAAAAGGCACTTTTTTAATAAAAGGTACTTTTTTAATAAAAGGTACTTTTTTAATAAAAGGTACTTTTTTAATAAAATGTACTTTTTGTAATAAAAGGTACTTTTTTAATAAAAGGTACTTTTTTAATAAAAGGTACTTTTTTAATAAAAGGTACTTTTTTAATAAAAGTTACTTTTTTAATAAAATGTACTTTTTTAATAATATGTACTTTCTTAATAAAAGTTACTTTCTTAATAAGAGGTACTTTTTTAATAAAAGGTACTTTTTTAATAAAAGGTACTTTTTTAATAAAAGTTACTTTTTTAATAAAATGTACTTTTTTAATAATATGTACTTTCTTAATAAAAGTTACTTTCTTAATAAGAGGTACTTTTTTAATAAAAGGTACTTTTTTAATAAAAGGTACTTTTTTATAAAAGTTACTTTTTTAATAAAAGGTACTTTTTTAATAAAAGGTATTTTTTTAATAAAAGGCAATTTTTAAATAAAAGGTATTTTTTAACAAAAGTATTTTTATAACAAAAGAAACTTTTTTAACAAAAGGTACTTTTTTAACAAAAGGTACTTTTTTAACAAAATGATTTTTAGAAATCACAAATTTTAATGTAATCGATCTAGTTGGCAAGAAATTCTGTTGCCACTGTGGGTGGACGTGTTTTTGATCTGATTTGACAAGAAATCCAGAAAATTCCGGTTTATGTAAAACAAGTTTCTAATGACACCCTCACTTTTTGTTAATGACTTCATCATAAATTATTAATAAAAATCTAAAATATTTTATAACTCCTAGTTTTTCCATCAAACATATTTATTAATCTCTTCAAAAGAAGACAAAAAAAATGTTGCACAAGATATTGGACATGATTTTATATCTCAATACTATCTTAATAATATGCAAGCAGTAAAACCCACTTATATCTACATTTTTCAAACATTGTGGATTATTATAAGACGCGGCAGCAAACACACCTAAAATTTATGACACTTCTTGGGTATATCCGATGCACTGGGTCAGCCCTTATAATGAAACAGCATGAATTTGCTCCTATTTCAAATTTATAATAGTTTTTATGAATGTTAATGAATAATTTGCATTTAATAATATGCAGTTTGAGTTACTGGATACAGGTAACAACAACATAAATGATATCAACTTTAAAGAAGGTGTTTATCTTGTTTTTTTTTCTTTTTCATTAGTTTTTAATCTCAACCGCTGCTTACACACAAATGTAGACAAACACACACATTTGCATTAATTTATTTGTATCTAAAGAATGCATCAACCTTTTAGATAGAGACTATAATAAGATTTAGTGTTTCAGACCTTCTTTAATTCATTTATAAGCTTTGATCGATAATAGAGTTGTTACTTTTCACAACAACAACATTTAAGCGGCTATTTCTATCAGAAAAATAATATTTAACTTTTTTTTAAACATGTTTTTGGAGATGTTGAGATTTTTGTAAAATTTATTTTAAAAATTGATTTTTTCTTTATTATTTAAGTTTAAGTTGTTGTTGTTATATATTTTGTAGTTTTTTATTTCATCTGTAATAAATTTTATTTGCTTATCTGTAATTTGTGATTTTTATAGTTAATTTTTGGTAATTTGATCATTTATACAATTTAGGTAGATTTCTTTTTTTGTATTACAAATTTATTACTTTGGTTAGTTTTAGATTTTGTTATTGAAGAAGATTACATTAAATTAAATTTTAGATGTTATTTTGATGTCATTATAAAATCATTTTATTGTTTATTTTTGTATTATTAAATTTTCTTAAGAATTTGGAAAAATGTTTTCAAAATATTTTGATTTCATTGTAGATTTATGTTAATTCTATTTTATAATTTGTTGTTTTATAACATTTTATAAAACATGGTTTAGCTTTTAAGCCATTTTATTAAATAGTGTTATAATTAGGTTGTTAAAAAATTCTCAAGCGTTCGTTCAAAATGTCACAACTGATGACATTTTATTAAATAAAAAAAAGAACATGGAAATGATAATGATAATAAGTACTGTAATAAATTTTAATCATTATGTTTAAAATATGTTAGTTTTATAGAAACTATTAAATACTCAATATCAGTGCAATCAAAATAATCGTTGGAGGGAGGAGTTGTTTTGTTAGATTAATCTATATTTGAACTGAAATTTAGTGGGAAGAAATACGGGTAAAGAAACTTTATGTTTCTTTTATTCGGGTGGACGGTGAAAGTGTTTGAAATTTGTAATAAAAACTATATAACTGTAATCTAATCCAAAAGATTAAGTTTGATACGCAGGTTGGGTCAAAACTATAATCAGATTTTCTTTCACCTTTGTTTGAAGTGAAAACTCATTTAGTTTTTAATTGATTATATTTATTCGCACTTTTAAATTTAGTTTTAATTAATTGTGGAAAATTGTGTCCGACAATTGTGGCCGCCGTCGGCATTGATGCAAATTTAGGCTCTTTTGATAACATTTTGCATTACAGTTCGCAGAATTTGTGGTGTCACGATCCATGTTCGCGCACACCAACGACTTCAAATGTACCCAGAGGAAAAAGTCCAGAAGAAATCTCTAAAAAAAAAATCCGTAGGTGGCGCCACTAATAAAAAATCCGTATAATTTTTTGGAACTACCAACCTTCAAATGATGCCTGTCAAAATTTAATGACAATTTGTTCATTAGTACACTCAGAATATTATGTAGTTAACTGTTTGAAGTTTAATAAAAAGTTTTCCGTTCCATTTAAAAATAAAGGAAGATACATTTATTTTTCAAAGAAATATCTATATTAACTTTTTTATACATTTATTCGAAATAATTTACTATCATTTACCGATTTTTTCAGTTTCATTTATTTTTTTCATTTGTTTGAAATTTAATAAAAATTTTTTATTTGTTTGGAATTTAATAAAAATTTGGAAACTTGTGGTTTATTTGTGTCCGTAACAGTTATTACAAATTTAAATTTTGTTTGCTGTCTGTTTCAAAAAAAAATATTAAAAAATTTCAATTTGTTTTTTTGTTTAAATTGGTTGTATAAATACAAAATTTTTCAATACAAATTACAAAAACTTCATAAACACACATACATATACAAACACATTCATACAATGTGTTTATAACTTCATATGCATACATACATTTTGTATTGTACGAGTATATTAAAAAAAAAAAAATACAAAAACGGAAATAATTTCAAAAAAATGAAAAAACATTTATTTTTTAAGGACTGGTAGGTAAAATTTTGACATTTATTTTAACTGATTATATCATTTGTTTCTTAAGGATGTGTCAGTTGATTAATCAACATTTAGAAATAACTAACAAATGGCATTTAATTTAAATGAAAATTAAGAAGATCGGTTTTTAAATGAAATATCATTTCTTTTAAATGATATTTTCAGTTATTTTAACTTACAAATTTTTTTAAGTGTAAACAAGTTACAGCTGCTTTAGTGACGCTACTTTTTGGTTTTGAAAAACAAAGAATTCAAAGTTCAAGCCAAAGCTTAGGTTAGGTTAAGAAGGGTTATGCGCCCAAGGGACGCATTTCCACCCGGAGACCAATGCGGTCCATTCTGAATCCCTTCAGTATAGAGGAAGAAGAGAGAGAAAGAGAAGTAAAGAAGAAAAAAGATGAGAGGTCCGAAGAAATATAGAAACTACGTAGGACAAGACTCCCCCTACAGTTCGCTCATCAGAAACAGCCGTCCTATTTCCCTGACAAACCCTAGTAGATCGGCTGGATTACATCCAGCGTTACACCCCAGTTTGTCGTGAAACATATCTCCTAGCCATTTCTGCATGAGACCCTGCATCCTAGGACAGTCCCTGCGGGAAAAAAGGGGTCAGTTGGGAATTGGGACCTGTCCCGGGATTGGAAAAAACATATCACGAGATAGGTGAAAAGAGCACCGGTACCTAAAGAACATATCACGTGGCCGGTTTAAAAGTCACGACATGTCCTTTTAGACCGGTCCTGTGACATGTCACAGAGGGCAATTGATCCCCTCCTAGGACAAGCCCATGTTAAAGTGATCGGTTCCGTGACCGGTCCCTATCACAATGAACCGGTCATGTGACGTGTCCTGGGGTAGGTCCTTTTCCTGCAGGGAATGGCACAGTACATGTTCTACCGTCTCTAGCTTCTTAACATCCCCGCAGTCTGCAGATGTCCGGTATGGCATTATCCCATTTACTCATAAAAGCCTTAACAGAACACTGCCCCGGTAAGAACTCTATAAGTGTCCTGAGACCACCCCTATCCAATCCTAGTAGAACCCTGGTTGCCCCTGCGTCCAGGCCATAACGACCTCGACACCCTGTAATCCACTCTATTCTCCCAGGACCGGTTAACGGCATCACGGAAGCTTTCCCGTATCACCCCACAGTAGTGACACAAGGGGGGCTTACCCCCTGTCCCTTGCGAGTTCATCCGCCACCTCATTGCCATCCACCTTGCAGTGTCCGGGTACCCAACACAGCCTTACTGTGAATACTCTCTCTGAGCATTCCTACACCAGGCTCGATCGCACTGTATAATTTGTCAATTCCCTTAGCGCAGCCTGACTGTTGACGTAAATTGTCACTACAGACCCCCCTACGATGTGATCCAGTATCACCTCCGTCGTCTTCCAGATCGCTAGAGTCTGGCAGACACTGCACTCATCCGGGAGTCTGAATGACCTTTTCACATCAGTGTCAGCAACATAAACACCGGCACCAGTGCCATTGTCCATCTTGGACGCGTCCGTAAATACTGCCCACTCCTCAAACAGTCCGTTAGATCCATGCCAAACTTCCCTATCAGGGAACTCCACCGGTGGTGTTACACCGAAGTCCAAGGTCATACTCCTATAATACGAAATTCCCGCCGGAAACCTACCCTGATCAAGCAGACCCACTTCGTATAGAATACTTGTGTGATCATCCCGCCTAGGTCTAATTAACGAAGACTCATAGAGTCTAAGTAAGGTTCTAGCCGCCACACTCCCCACAAAATGTTTAATAGGGGACAGATGTAGTAGGATATCCAACGCTGCCTGTGGCGTGCTTCTCCTTGCACCTGCGATGCCAAGAGATGCACTCATCTGAGCCTTGTTCAGCATCTTCCTATAGCTGTCCACTCTCAACGCATCCCACCAAACAGTGCATCCGTAAGTAAGAACAGGCCAAAGCTTAATAAGTGTTACTCGGACTCTGCTCCATCGAGACATATGGTATAAAAAAAAGCTTTGCTGACTTTAAACGTGGTCATACAAACACCGATGACGCCGAACGCTCTGGTTCGCCCAAAAGAGGTGGTGATACGGGAAAACACCAAAAAAAAGTTCACAAAATCATTTTGGCAGACCGTAAAGTGAAGTTGCAGGAGATAGCTGATACCTTAAAGATATCGTAGAAATGTAACTGCTTTATATTGCATAAATATTTGTCCATGAGAAAGCTATTTTCAAACTGCGTGCTGCGTTTGCTTACAGTGCACCAAAAACAACAACGTGTCGATGATTCTCAGAGCTTTTTTGAGCTGATTCGGCGAAAGGAAAATGTCTCTTTGCATCGGTATGTAATAATGGACGAAACTTGTAACTGCCACTTTACTCCAGAGTCAAATCGGCAGTCAGCTGAGTGGACACCAACTGGCGAGCCTCGCCCGAAGAAGCCAAAGACGCAACAGTCAGTTGGCAAAGTTATAGCATCAGTATTTTGGAACACGGCGGAAATTTTGTACATTGATAATCTTGAAAAAGGCCAGACCATCAATAGCGATCGCTACATGGCCCAACTGGTGCGTTTGAAGAAGAAAATCGCAAAAAAAAAACGGCCCGATATGATAATAAGCAGTTCTTTTTCACCAAGACAATGCGCCGTGTCACAAGTCATTAGCTACTATTTCCAAATTGCACGAATTACACATTAAATTTTTTCTGCACCCACTGTATTCGCCAGATTTGTCTCCCAGCGATTTGAACCTGTTTTCTGACCTCAAAAAAATGCTCGCTGGAAAGAGATTTGGCTCGAATGAAGAGGTGATTTTCGAAACAGAGGCCAAAGATAAAATATTTTATAAAAAAAGGAATCGAAATATTAGAAAGGCGTTGGATTGATTGTATCGCTCTTGAGGAAGACTATGCTGATAAATAAAGTCGAATTTTGCTATACAAAAAAAAAGTTGTTTTATTGGTTATCCTACGGACTTTTTAGCCGATTTGTTATTTGAAATAATATCACGACTGACTGATCAATATCGGCCAGCGTATACCGCTGGAAGGTTATGCCACCAGTAAACATCCGCTAAGGGCCTCTTTCGCCAAGACTATGCGCCGTGGCACAAGTCATTAGCTACCATTTCCAAATTGCAAGAATTACACTTTCAATTTCTTCCGCACCTACCGTATTCTTCAGATTTAGCTCCTAGCGATTTTTACCTGTTTTCAGACTACAAAATAAATACTCGCTGGAAAGAGATTTGGTTCGAATGAAGGGGTGATTGCCGAAACAAAAGCCTATTTTGAGGCCAAAGATAAATTATTTTATAAAAAAAATTAATCGAAGTGCTAGAAAGGCGTTGGAGTGATTGTATCGCTCTTGAAGGAGACTATGTTGAGGAATAAAGTCGAATTTTGCTACAAAATTTGCTGCTTTATGGTTATCCTACGGACTTTTTAGCCGATGTGTTATTTAAAAGAATATCGTGACTGACTGCTACAATTTTGCTCAGCGTATACCGCTATAAACATCCGCTAAGAGGCAAAAAATGAAAGGTGAAAGACACGATCTCAACGGCCTGCCCAAACTTTTTTTGGTTTGAAATGATACTCTCGGAGTAAGAGCTAATTCAGTTTGAAATTTTGGGAAGCAAGTGGTAAAAATTAATATAGAAAAGAAGCCTTAACAGGCTGAACAACCGCTTTGGCTAGAAGCCAGAAATTTAAAATATGTGTTACCTGGAGTCTGGGCTGACAAGGAGACTTGAATTTTTGAGAGAATCGTGGGAAAAAGGGGTTCAACAGAAAGAAATTACCTGATTAACAGCCTGCCCAAGCTGCAGATGTAAAGGCGAAAATCTACGCCTTAACGGCCGGCCTATACAGACTGTCGCAGAGTGTTACCCTGCTAAATCGGCTTTGGCTAGAAACCTTAAATTTATGGGAGTGAAATTTAAATAAAAAAAATTAAGAAACGAAACTTTGTAAACAAGAAAACGAAAATAGAAAGGAGAATGAGTAGAATTGAAACACTAGACAAAAAGAACGAAATAAAATTGAAACGATAGATAAGTGATATTGATATCTTGGTGGTATCGAGCCGGTAACGATTAGAAAAGGAGAACGAAATGGTATGGAATTCAATTTTAATGTTTTAATATTTTATTTTTTTTCAATAAAGAGAAACTTTTTGAAATATCCAATTAAAGCGTGTCGTTAACAAAAATAAAACGCCCCTTTAATTGAAAGATTTACTACCAAAAATTTACAAATTTTTATTTCTTTAACTTAAAAAAATCTATATTTTTTGCCTTCAGTAAAAATGAAACGTTTTACAAATATATTAATTTTTTCAAAAATTCAGATTGATTATAAGAGCACAACAGACTTTAAATTTTTTCTTTTTCTATTTATAATGTGATTACGTAGAGCTAGACCCTGCGGGAGTCTTACTATCAAATCCAAGTAACATACTTTCAATTTCAGTTCGTCCCTACAATGATTGCTGCTCTGTGAATTTTAAAGCAGGATAAGAAATTTTTCGACTGCTTTCCTGAAAACACATTTTATATGACAAAGTAATTCTCTTGAATAAGATTTTTTTTTAGTCATAAATCGTCACTTTTTGACCAATTACTACCTTTTTTACTTGTTTTATTTCAACAAACCATACACACATATATTTTACTTTCCAAAACTTTTTAGTAACATAAACATCCTTAGGCATAAAGTCCTGTTAAACAAAACACTACATGTTTGCTTATTTTTTTATTTTTTTTTTGCAAGAAAAACTCTTTTATTTGTGCGTAAAAAAAAGTCCTCTAATGCGTATGAGTTAAATTGTATGTTGGCATATTTTTAACTACAAGCAAATAAAGTCAGACATAAACAACATTTTGTTGTTGTTGTTGTTGACTAACAACTTGTTAATGTTTTACCTTTTAGTTTTTTTTTCTGCTTAGGGAATTGTGTTAGAAATAATTGTGTTAAAACTAAAAATAGAAGTTTTTTTTTGTTTTAATTAGTTTTGGTGCAAGAAAAGTAGGTGACCTACAAAAACTGAAGGTGCATATAAAAAAAACCAAGCAACAATAGAACATTTTTAAATTATAAATTTAAAACAATTAAAATTTATAATAAAAAATTTTTTTAAACGACGAATATTTTAAAACAAAGGTCTAGGTTTTGGAAATTAAAATTTCTTATATAGCAACGATCCATTTTAAATCAGTCCAGGGGTTATAGTTCTAATTGAATGGAAATAAATTCTTAGTTGGCCTCAATCGATATTAATTTTAAAAGAATTCAGTCGTTTTTCATCATTCAATTTTTTAATAACTGAATTTGATCTTTGGAAATACAATCGATTTTTTCTTAATCGATTTGCAAATTTAGGATTTATTGTTCATTCGATTGAGTAATTTGTAAATGACATTGAACTTTTTTCATTCGATTTTTAAATTTAGAAAATAAATAATAATTTTAATTAAAGGAAATTGAAGATTTTGGTTAAAAAAAAAATAAAAAAAACAAAAATTAAAAGAAAATCATTTAAATTTAAAAAAAAACGCTAAAATTGAAAAAATCGCTAATATTTAAAAAATCGCCAAAATTGGAAAAATCTCCAAAAATTTAAGCATAAAAAATTGCTAAATTTTAAAAAATCGCTCAAATTGTTAAAATCGCCAATAATTAAAAAAAATCATTAAAATTGGAAAAATCGTTAAAATTGGAAAAATCGTTAAAATTGTAAAAATCGCAATAAAAAATTGAAAAAAATCGGTAAATTCGAAAAAATCGCTAAAATTGAAAAAATTGCTGTAATTAAAAAAATCTCTAAAAATAAAAAAAATCAACAAAATTTGAGCATAAAAAAATTGTTTAATTTGAAAAAAATGGCTCAAATCGTAAAAATCGCCAAAATTAAAAAATCACCAATATTGTAAAAATCGTTAAAATTGTAAAAATCGCTATAAAAAAATTAAAAAAATCATTTAAATCGAAAAAAAATCGCTAAAATTAAAAAAATTGTTATATTAAAAAAATATCTAAAAAATTAAAAACACCAAAATTTAAGAATAAAAAATTGCTAAATTTGAAAAATAAAATCGATCAAATTGTAAAATCACCAAAATTGAAAAAATCGTTAAAATTGTAAAAATCGCCAGAAATAAAAAAAAAATGATAAATAAAATGGCTAAATTTTAAAAATTGCTAAAATTTAAAAAATCTCTAAAAATTAAAAAAATCACCAAAATTTAAGCATAAAAAATTGCTAAATTTGAAAAAAGGCGCTTAAATTGTAAAAATCGCCAAAATTAGAAAAATCGCCAAAAATGGAAAAATCGTTAAAATTTTAAAAATCTCTAAAAATTAAAAATCATTAAAATCGAAAAAAATCGCTAAAATTTAAAAAACCGCTAAAATAGCTAAGATTTAAAAACTCTAAAAATAGAAAAATCACTAAAATTTCAGCATAAAAAATTGCTTAATTTAAAAAATTGTTCAAATTGTAAAAATCGCCAAAAATTAAAAAATTTCCAAAATTGTAAAAATCGCCAAAATTAGAAAAATCACCAAAATCGAAAAAAACGATAAAACTGAAAAAATCTAAAAATTAAAATAATCACCAAAATTCAAGCAAAAAAAAACTTTTAATTTGAAAAAAATCGCGAAAATTGGAAAAGTCTTAAAATAGCAAAATCGCTAAAAATTGGAAAACTCGCTAAAAATTGGAAAACTCGCCAAATTGGAAAAATCACTTAAATTTAAAAAGCCAAAATTAAAAAAAAATTATTACAATTCGAAAAACTAACTGCAAAAATCGCCAAAATTTAAAAAAGTGGAAAATACTGAAAAAGCGTTAGAATTGTAAAAAAATCGACAAAATTAAAAAATCGCTAATGTTTACAAAATATTTCAAAAAACAAAAACAAAATTAATTGTTTCGATACAATTTTAATGGTCCACATATCTCGAAAACTAAACGCGCTAAGGATCGGAGGTCACATGTTTTAAGTAACTGGCCAATATTTTATATCGTATTTATTTCGAGAATTCTTCATTGCAGAGAGAGAGAATGCTATATATGCTGAAATTAATTTATTTTTAATAGTTTTTCCTTAGTTTTACAATTTTTTTTTATTTTAATTTTTGTGATTTTTTGACTTTATTTACAAATTAATGATTTTTAATAATTTTTAAATTCTTCTGGCATTTGTTAGAAATCGTTAAATTTACTGTAATAAAATAACAAAATTGTTAACATTTAAAATTTTTTTTTTAAATCATGTAATTCCCAAAGAATTATTGATTGAATACCCAAACTGTAAATAAAATGTGTAAGAAATCGAACAAATTCCTTTGATTTTCTATTGAATGGTAAAATCGAATGAGATAAATTTATTGAATTCCAATGTGAATTCGATCAAATGAATTTCAAGGAATGAATTCTCTTCGAATGTTTAAAAAGGAATTAATTCGATGAAAAGGTAAATCCAATTTAATTTTTAGAGAATTCATTCAACATAGAATTAAATCTTCGAAGCTCTGCGAATTGTAAAGATACATCAAACATTTAGTTTAAGAGGAGTTTTTCGATTCCAAATGTTTTCTTTCATAACTATTTTAATGCTAATTTTTCCGTTTCTTAAATTGCTTAATATTTATTAAACCTAATTCCATTATAATCTTAATATCAAGTTAATTATTTAAGGGTATAATGAACTGTATATTATTACAGTATATTAGCCTAGTGACTTGTTTTGATTCAATTTCAAAAAAAAAACAATGGGTGGTTTTATGCTACAACAACACTTTCATTTCCATTTCTGTACGACAAGAATAATGAGTGTAAAATATTTACTTATATGATGGTTGTTGTGTTTTATCTTAAATCAGTTTGAAAAATGTTAGAACAATGATTTAAACCACTTCATACAAGTACTCGGGTATTAGAAGCTCAGTTGGATACTTTAGAACAACAACAATGAAGGATGGTCACCAATGGAAAATACGAAATAGTTACGACATTTAAGAAATTTTAAACAAATTATTCCATTTTTTAATAATACATATGGCTAAACGCGTTTGGCTAAATAATATTGAACTGAAGGCTACAGGCGGAATATTCCACTTGGTCTAAAGCATATACATACGATGGTGAAAATGGCTAAATCCGTGGGTAGCGCCGAGGACACCATGCCGCAGTGGGACAAAGTATCAATGTGGGACACAAAACTCAATGATATTTAAACTGTTCGTGAGATCTTTATAAAATTAAAGGTAGACTATTCGGAAGAATCAAGGCCTTCAAAAAATCTAAAACTACATTTATTACAGCAAACCGCACATAAAAATGTTTGGAAGTCAATATGCGAAAAGTTATTTTTTTTAATTTTTAAATTATACCCTTGTCAAAAAATTTTGCCAATATTTTTAGCCCAATCCCATATTAGCAGATGGCTGCCACACATGGGACAAATAACTCATTAACCCATTCCCGTCCAGTGATGCAATATGGCATCAAGCGCATTTCGTGAAACTTTTAGTTCGGCCGCTCGCTATGAACCCACCCAAACATATTCGTGTTCTGTTGTAGGCCCATATAGAGGAGGAAGGGCTGAGAAAGTGTTAAGAACTGAAAAAAAAATAATAATTTTTCTCCTCCTCCGTTAAAATTTAGCCTCAACTTAATTGTAATGAAATTACATATTTTCATTGCAATTTTTTTAAATTAATGGTAATGTTTTAATGATTTGATTTAATAGATTAATTATAAACGTTTTAAATTTCAATACCCTAAATAATTTACTAATTAACCAAAATAGTTACTATTGACCAATAAATTAAAAAAAAAACGTAAAAATGGAGACAAATCGCTAAAGTCCAGACTCGATTTTGGTGTTTATTGTTTCAATTCCCTTATTCCACGTTCCAATCTATTTTGTTTTGCTTCAATTCCAATAGTTCCTTGTTGCATTCCAAGTCGTTCATCTAGACTATTGTTTTAATTCCACTTGTTCCTGGTTCCCTTGTTCACTAGTATTTCAGTTCGACTGGTTTCCAGTTTCATTTCGTTCTCTTTGTCAAATTTTTCAAATCCACTCATTCCCCGTTCCGTTAAACTTCGATATCCTTCCTTATCTAGTTTTTCAATTCGATTGATTACCAGTACCATTCCATATCGTTCCTAAATGTAGTGTTTCAATTTCAATCGTTGTTTAAATTTGAGGTTTCTAGCTTAAGCGGTATGACCCCGTCGTTATGGGCTGCACTTTTTTTTTGAAACTCTATTTTACCTAGTTCCTAGCTAAAATTTCCAAAACTTATATTATCAATGAAGTTGTCCATAATCCAGGGAACACATAATTCCAATTCCATAATGTCTATCTAAAGAGATTTCGGCAGGCCGCTAGAAGGAAGAATTTTACCCTTTTGATTGAATTGTGTCCCATACTTCAGGGAACGCATATTTTATGTTCTAAGATTTAAGCTTTTAGACTTTTTTTACCACGTTCCTGCTGAAAATTTTAAAAATGCAATCAGATAATGAATACATTTGTTTGCGTCAACAGAATAATTCGGTTGCTGCAAATAAATTATTAAGTTGGCAATAAATTCGGTTGTCAAAATGTTCACAACTTTTTCCCACCTTTCTGACAATTTTTTTTATACACTCAGAAGAATGATTCGTCTTTTAAGGCAATCCAATCATCGACACATTTTTTGCAATAATCATATGAAGTGAACTTGTGCTGGGACAGGTCATGTGTCATCGATCGCAACAAGTAGTAGTCGGAGAAATCATTGTCTGGAGAATACGTCGGATGGGGTAGAACTTTCCATTTCAGCGATTACGAGTAGGTCCTGGCCGAGCGTTGCCATGCTGCAAAATCACTTTGTCGTGCCTTTCTTCGTTTTCCGGCCGTTTTCGTTCAGTGTTGAGTTCGACAGCATTCCCCCATGATCGTTTCATTCAGTTTAAGCAGCTGCTTGTACATCATGCCGCTCTGGTCCAATCAGATACGAAGCATAGGCTTCATATCATGAAAATTCGACTTTTCGAAGGATGTTGATGGCTGTCCACGCTAAGCCCATGACTTTTTGCGGCTGGATTCATTTTTCATCGCCAGTCACAATTGGATACATAAAACCCTTCCTTTTTGGCGTTCGAGGAGCTGTTCCAAGCAAAAATTCGCCTTTCAACGTCGCACGGCTTCAACTCGCATGGCTCCCAGTTTCTTGCTTTTGAATCAATCACATGACTTTTAGCCGTTTGCCGACTGTCGACTCACTCTCAGTGATTCTGATACCTACTAAAGCGCTTGACATTAGTCCACATAGAGCTACACTTAAAAAAGTTTGTAAGTTAAAATAACCGAAAATATCATTTAAAAGAAATGATATTTCATTTAAAAACCGGTCTACTTAATTTTCATTTAAATTAAATGCCATTTGTTATTTATTTTTAAATGTTGATTAATCAACTGACACATCCGTAAGAAACAACTGATATAATCAGTTAAAATAAATGTCAAAATTTTACCTACCAATCCTTAAAAAATAACTGTTTTTTTCATTTATTTGAAATTATTTCCGTTTTTGTATTTTTTTTTTTTTTTTTTTAATATACTCGTATAATACAAAATGTATGTATGCATATGAAGCTATAAACACTTTTTGTGTGCATGTATTTGTGTATGTATGTGTGTTTATGAAGTTCTTGTAATTTGTATTGAAAAATTTTTATATATACAACCAATTTAAATAAAAAAACAAATTGAAATTTTTTGATTATTTTTTTTTTGAAACAAACAGCAAACAAAATTTAAATTTGTAATAACTGTTACGGACACAAATAAACCACAAGTTTCCGTTTTGTGGGTAAATTTTTATTAAATTTCAAACAAATGAAAAAAATAAATGAAACTGAAAAAAATGGTAAATGACAGTAAATTATATCGAATAAATGTATAAAAAAAGTTAATATAGATATTTCTTTGAAAAATAAATGTATATTCCTTTATTTTTAAATGAAACGGAAAACTTTTTTATTAAACTACAAACAGTTAACTACATAATATTTTTAGTGTATGATTCCAATTCTTTGCCTTCAAACTTTTTAAGTTTACACGGCCGTTCCTTGTCTTCGGACTTAAAATCCCCATTTTTAAAGCGAACTAATCCCCTCTGATGAAACTTCCACTAAGATTCGATGACACTCAGCCGCATTTTTCTTCATATTAAAGTAATGTAGAATAACTTCCCGTAAAAACACTTTTCCTAGTACGAAATTCGACATGCTCGAAGCAATATTTATTATTGTTGTTTTCGTTTTAACCAACTGACACAAGCTGGCAATGACGCTAATTCACAATAGGTTTTAGCGGCACGACTTAAGAAACTGATGGTTCATACATTACACAGTGCAGCATTTTTAAGGTCATCGTGTGGTTCCTCCTTCATACCCGTTTTTTTTTTTTTGAAGTATATATCGAAACTTAAAAAAACCTGCAAAGGACTTGGCCAGATTACATCGAATTTTTTTTTATGGACACCCTAAGTTTTTGTACCCAAACACGATTTTTTTAAAAAAGGAAAATTTTTATGGAATCCATATATCATAAACCGTTCGGAATTTTGTTTTTATGTCTTTGGCAAAGTTGTAGATCCAAACCAAAGCAAAAAAATTCTCATATAGACCGACCCAAAAAAATTGCATCCACTGCATCAAAATTGCAAAAAATTGGGAAAAAATGCTATTTTTTCATGATAATATGGAAATATATATATAATAAATATAATAAATATATTCATTTTTTCAAAAACTTATCAGCATTACAACAATAAAATGTTTAAATAGTAAATTTGAAAACAAGTAACAACAAAAACGGCATTAACCTATATAGTCTTTCTTTGTCGAAACGACAAACATTGGCTATGCAAAATAAGTGTGAGCAAAAAGATGTGCTTTCTAGGGTTAAGGAATGTTCGTATTAAGATGACATGTACTAGAGAGTTGTTTATATTGTTGTTAGATATAATTTAGCTGAAGAAAGATTTCTTAAATTCCCAGTATTTAAGCCATTTCAGGACAAAATCATGAAAAAATCATAAAAAAAATAGCATTTTTTCCCAATTTTTTGCAATTTTGATGCAGTGGATGCAATTTTTTTGGGTCGGTCCATGTGAGAATTTTTTTGCTTTGGTTTGGATCTACAACTTTGCCAAAGACATAAAAACAAAATTCCGAACGGTTTATGATATATAGATTCCATAAAAATTTTCCTTTTTTAAAAAAATCATGTTTGGGTGCAAAAACTTAGGGTGTCCATAAAAAAAAATTTCGATGTAATCTGGCCAAGTCCGTTGCGGATTTTTTTTAGTTTCGATATACACTTCAAAAAAAACCGGGTACGAAAGAGGAACCAATTTATGTGTTGCACTGTGTTATTCTTGACACTGGTAATAGTTTCTGTCACTTAAACTTGACACTGTCATGCATTTTCTGAACTTTTCTTACATCAGTTCTGTGATGTGTGACAAAAACCAATCAAAGTGACCCTAACACAGTTCGCAAAATTGTTCTCATAGAGTTTATTTCTGAAAAAATGTATCTTAATTTAGTTAAAATCTATCTATTTCCTTTAGCCTGCCTTCCCTGTTTAGTAGTTGTAAAACAAAACGCTTAAAATCTTTCAATACTTCAAATACTTTTAGAAGTGACTTGTAAGAACTTAAAACAATAGTTCAAATTTTATATTCTTTTTTTTATGTTCTTCTTATAACAATATTTATTCTTAAAAACCAGCTAACACTAACACTAACAACAATAGGAGGTGTTAAACAAAATATTTGTACATTAAAAAAAAATCCAGATTTAACAATTTTGTACAGATTGTTTTGGTTGTGAGAAAATGTGGGTCAAGCGTGTGGTTTTTTTTTTTTTTTTTTTGTTTTGTTTCAAAAACTTAGTTAAATATTATGAAAAATATAATCTGTTAGAAAACCACCACAACAAAAATGCATGCATTCTTCTGTATACTCAATAATGAGGGGTATCTTTGTTTTCCAAGATGAGGCCAGGCCAGGCCAAACCAAACAACCTCCTTCATTATCACACCGTCATATGTTTATAACTATGAATGAAATCATATATTACAACTCTTTACCTTTTTTTTCTTCCACTGATATCAAACAACAATATCTTTAACTCACGAATTTTGTTGTATGATTTTTAGTTTTCATTTTCATTTGAAAATGATATACGATCATTAAAATGACATTTTAAATAGGAATATATGAGGTGTTGATGAGAAATTCCTAAACAAAATTTATTACAGTACATTGCCAAAAAATACAAACACAGTTGTTGTTTTCACTATGAAACCACATTACGGTACGGTGATTTAACAAAAAAAAAATTGTTAAGAGTCAAAAAGTTTGAGATTGAAAATAATTTAAACAACTAGGTTGGACGTTTCTACAAGGCCGGTCCCAAAAATAGCCAACGAAAAGTGGTGACTTTAAAAATCATATCGCTCATATACTTCAAGACGGTCAAAACTCAAAAAAATTGATTTTGCTGTTCAAAACATACAACCTCTTGGATTTTTTTAAAAAAGTGAATTTCGAGTTCTCATTAAACATTATTTTTCGCGCAAAAAAAAACCGTCAATCAAACCAAGGAAAATCTTAATAAATACTATGGGGACTCGGCACCATCGATTTCAATGGTAAAAAACTAGTTTACTGGCTTTTCTAGACGCCCAGTTGAGGTCTCTACATCCAAAACAATTGAAAAAATTCACGATATGGTGTTGGCCGATCGGAGATTTAGTGTGCGATAGATTGTGGAAGACATAGGCATCTCACATGGCTCAGTGGTTTCAATTTTGAACGAATACTTGGGTATGAGAAAGCTTTCCGCAAGATGGCTGCCGCGTTTGCCTCACAATCAACCAGCAACGGAATCGTGTGACAGCTTAGTTCCATGGCAAAAATCCATGAAGTAGACTACGAATTGCCCCCTCATTCGCTTTATTCTCCGGATTTAACCCCCAGTGACTGTTTCCTATTTCCAAACTCAAATAAATGGCTCGGTGAAAAGAGATTTAGCTCCAACGATGAAATTATTAATCAAACAAATGCCTATTTTAGGGACCTCGAAAAATCCTATTTTTTTAGAAGGGATACAAAAATTGGAGAAACGTTGGACTAAGTGCACGCAGAGAAAAAACATGGTTGTAATATGATCACTGCTACTATATTATGCTTGCTGCAATCAGGTATGGTTGTCACAACCAAATTATTGGTTTTCTAACCATCAACATAGTCGCTACCATCATTATTTAGTAAATATTTTACTATTTTATGATTGGCACTTTCTATTTTATATCATGATTGCCTCTAACCATACTGTGGTAACAAAAATTCTGACTATGAAAAAATATGATAATTATGCAACGATAAAATGTTGGTAACAATCAATAAATAATTACACAATCAAAGAAAGAAAAGTTCTTAAAGTCTGAGATTTTTTCCCTAACAATTTTTCTTCAAAAAAAAACATTTTTAAAGGAAATATTCTTAAATTTAAACAGCTTTTTCATGGTTTCTAAGAATTTTTCCTTTAATATTATCCAGGAATCATAATATAGTTATGAGGGGCCATAGTATGATAACACTTCGAGCATACTATGATTACGTGATATCATATTATAATAAATTCAATATAACATGTTTATTTAGTACCATTATATGGTAATTTTTGAATCATAATATAACTGTAGGGACCATATTATTGTAAAAATATGGTTATTTTATTATCATAATATGATAACCATTATATAGTACGATTATGGTTGGTACAACCATAAACCCAAATATATATGATGCTCTTCGAATATGATTGCGTGTGTATTGAGCTAAAATGAGATTATGTCTTTTTTTACAAAAAAAAAAAACTGTGTTTCATTCAAAAAGTCACATTCTTATCGACCCGCCCTTGTATTTAAAAAATATTTTAACTTTTTATAAAATCTTATAATAATCTGAAAACTTTGGCCAAATGAATGGTATTTGAATTAAATATTTTTTTTAATTTTTTAAATTAATAGATATTCCTTAAAAGACACTTTAAAAAATTCTCACAAAATTTTGTTTTTAATTTTTTGTTAATGTACTGTATACACTAGGGTGCCTCGATTTGCCACTTTGCTTTCGGAGCAAGATAAAAGTTTGAATATACCGCAAATAGCCTTTCTATGTGGCAGGCCTTTGGCTGGACATAGAGGTTTTCTACACTCAGGAAAAAAGCTTCATTATGTTTATGAAAAAATTCATAGATTCAGATGAAACTGATTTATTATAAAAATGCAAATTGATAACACATTTATACAAATCCGTTTTATGTTGAAAAAACGGTACGAATACGGACTGAATACGGATCCATAAACGGTCTGTCATTGACGGACTTTCAACGGACAACTCCGTTTTTCATCCGATATATCGATCCGTTAACGGTCCGTTATTGATGGTCTTTTTACGGAAAACTCCGTTTTTATCCGATATGGCGGTCCGTAAACCATCATTGTCCGTCATTGACGGTATTTCAATGGATTCGAAGTAGTTTCGATATTTTTTAAAATCCGTTTTCTGGTCCGTATACGAATCCAGAAAACGGTACGTAAACGGAAAAAACCGAAAACAGTACGTAGATGGAACGTATTGTTTGTTGGGACAGGTATGTAAATTAATATGTTTGATTTTGTGTTTGCATTATACAAATCAGTCGAAGCATATTAAAATTGAAAAAAAACAAAATTATTTTAATTTCCAACGTGTTTCTATTTAATTTAATGTTGTTTCTGCTTGATTTTAAAATTATGTTTTTCTGTGTGAGAAAAAAAATCACCTACAAATATCGAAGTTCACAAAAAGGTTTTGACTTTTGAATTACATCTCGTTCCGAAAGAGAAGTGGCAAAATGAGGCACCCTAGTATACACCTCTATAATTATGTATTGAATGATTATTTTTGATTAATGATTTTTTTTACTGAAGATTTCTGTTTTTTAATAAAAAAAAAACAGTCAATGGCAAAGTGCAAAAACTGCATTGTTAGGGTATAATGATTATTTAAACCAAAGCTAGTGATAATAATTAATTATGAGATTAATTGAAATTTCATTTAAAAAAAGTATAAAGTAAATTGCGGGCGGAAATTTATGTATCATATCGTACATTATCAATTCAAGAGCATAAAACACTCTAACAAGGACAATCTGCTCGTAGGTTTCCCCAAATATCAATGAAATTTAGACATGGGACAAATTTAAATTCAATTACAAATTATATCTTAATACCCTAACCGAGCACTAGCAACAAAGTCTTTTGGCTCGTTGTAGCGAAAACAGACCTGAGCCTATGGTGGGAATCGAACCCACGATCCCCGCACTAATAAGCTAGCAGGCTACCAACTAGCCTACCGGGGCGCTCAAAATTGAAAAAAAATTAGTTTTAAATGTCGGCATATTTTTCAGACCCATCATCCCTCACATACATAACTGAATGTCATACGAATCGTACAAATGAGAGTAACGTTTTAGCTGAAAAAGTGATTACTTTTCTTCCTTATAATTTACTCAAAATATCAGTTTTATTAAGTTTCATTAAAATTGCTACACAAACTAAAATGGCTGCTATACAAAAAAATGGCTTAAGCTACACGCAGAGAAACATGGTTGCAATATGATCACTGCTACAATATTGTGCTTGCTGCAATTGGGTATGGTTGTCACAACCAAGTTATTGGCATTCTAACCAATAACATGGTCGTTACCATCATTATTTACTAAATATTTTACAATCGTATGATTTTATAACATGATTGGCTGTACTGTGGTATCAACAATTCTGACTATGAAGAAAATATGATGATTATGCAACGAAAAAATTATGGCAACAATCAATAAATAATAATAATACATCAAATAAAACATGACTTTCACATTTACAATCATAATATTGTCTTGTTTTCGTAAAAACCAAAATTTGATCAGTTTTACTACAAAATGTCTTTAAAAAACAACCATATAATGTTTACTAAAACTGGACAAATATCAGATGGGTAGAAAATACATTTCATATGGCATTAAAACATTTCATCAATTGACTCCTTTAAATCCAGTAAATTTTTTTTAGCATTAGAAGATTTTTTTTAAAGGGGTTTTTCGAAAATTCCTTATATATAAATTATTATTTACACTAATCAATTCAATGTCAAAAAGATTTTAAATAAAATTTTTTATTTTTTTCATGCTTTTCACTAAAAAAAATTAGACATTTTTTTTAACCCTTTGAGACCGAAAAAAAAATATAATTTTTTGACTTTACAGTAAAATATTTCGAAAACTAATTAAGTCTCCGTAAAAAATAATTTTGTTATGAATCTAACAAAAATAATTTTATATAAATTGACCAACTAGTTTCTGATGAAACATCCAAGCTCACAATTGTGTGGCTGGGTCTCAAAGGGAAAAAATCATTTCTTATAAAAAATTATCAAAATATTAGTAAAATATTTTTTATAAGAAAAGGTTACAGACCCAAGATTTTTTTTAAAAAATTTATCTGATAAAAACATTTTAAGATTCTATGGACTTTTTCTTAAACTAAAACTCCAGATTCTCCAAACTGTTTCTTAGATAAAAGTTCATATATTCCAAAAAAAAAAACTTAGATTCTAAGGCTTTTCTTTGAAAGAAAAATTCATAAATTCTGAAGACTTTTCATCATGAAAAATACTTAGATTCTAAGGACGTTTTCTAGTAGAAATATTCTTAGATTCTAAAGACTTTTTCTTAAAGAAAAATATCCAAAAAAAAATTTTAAAATCTCGTTAGAATCTTAGAATTTTTTTATTGAATAAAAACACTAAAAATTAAAAAAAAAATTAAAGTATTTTTCTTACAGAATCAAAGATTTCTTGAAGGAAAAGTTCTCAGAATCTTTGATTTTTTCTTTAAAAATTTTTCTTCAAAAAGTCTTTAATATCAAATTTTTTTAGGAAAAACATTTTTAAAGGAAATATTCTTAAATTTAAAGAGCTTTTTAATAGTTTTCATAGTTTTTCTTAGTTTAGGGATTATATAATGATAATCGAGGAATCATAATATAGTTATGAGGGACTATTATATGATAACATACTGAATAAAGTACGATTACATGCGATAATATTATGATAATTCAAAATCATAACATGTTATATAGGACAATAATATGGTAATTTGGTTATTTTATTATCATAATATGATAACTATATTATAGTACGACTATGGTTGGCACAACCATTAATCCAAATATATATGATGCTCTTCGAATCATGTTTTTTTCTTTGCGTGTATTTTGTCTAATTTAACCTAACCCTTATATCAGTGATGCCCAAAATATTTTTTGTTGTGTATTAGTCAGTAAGAGAGAAAATACAAATTGAGAGAATTGATTTATTTACAGCCAAATTATAATGTTAGTAAGAGATTGAAAAACAGAATAATTTTATTCATATAAAAAACCAAACATATTAATATACATATTTTTAAATAAAATAATTTATCATTTTGGACTAAAAAGCACGAATGTGAAGTCCCTTTGTAAAAAAAATATTAACCTGAAAGCGCCAGGTGGAAAAAATGAAAGACAAACTGAAGACAAAAAGCTCGACTCAAACAAAAATATTTGTTTCACAAATCAAACACGCAACAAATTATCAAAATACAGCTTGAAGCTACTTTTCAAAAAAATTTCGAGTCGACTGAGCTGTTGGAAAGTATGTTTTTTTTTAGTTTTAATTTTGCACTAAAATCATAAATAATTTTAGTGTCTGTTTTGACAAAAATCTTGACAGAAATGGGTGTATCTATCAAACTATTCAACTGAGCGTGTTCAAACCGGCACTGTTCGAAAGGTAAATTCAAACAGACAAAAATGTCGTTGGCGATTATTGCACCAAAATTATTGCTTTGGATATAATTGGACTTTAGTGATGACCTTCTGTAGACGGTCTTAGAGGTTAAAGGGTTAATAATATAATTCACTATAATAAATCAAAACGTTTTAAAAATTTTCACCAAAAAAAAAGATTGCAATTATGAATCTTATATGAACGATTCTAATTTAATACTTTTGTGACAATTTCTTATTAACAAAATATTCTTTAATTGTTCAGAATTCATTCTATTACGTTGCTTAGAGCAAATGAATTTCAAATCTGAAAAGATTTGTTCGCAAATATATGTTGAAGGAAAGAAAGACAAGCACCTCAAAGAATTTTTTTCAGTTTAGGAAAATCCATATACAAGTTTTTCCAGAACTCTACCATCTCATTTTTTTCAGGTGCCTCTATTTCGCTTCAATTTTATTTAGTTTATATAACAACAAAAAAAAAAAGAAAGAATGAAAGAGCATTAACATGGCATTGAATGACCACGCAACATTTTTTGAGTGTGAACCTGAAAAAAAAAGTAATAAAGCATCCGCTAAACATGTGCACTTGTCGACTTATCATCAACGACTAAATGAAAGAGCATAAGAATATGTGTGAGTTCTCTCCAAACAATTGTTTCATGAACTTGGGCATCCCTGCCTTATATTAACTTAACAGGCATGGAAAACATGGTACAATTGTACTTTTTTTGGTACATTTTTACCTTGGTTGGTACCGTGGTACTACCGCGGCTTATTTAGTACAATTTGAAATTTTCAATTTATAACTTGATAAAACAACATAACATAAAGTCGACTTTTTTTAAAAGCAACCTAAGTATTATATCCTGCTCTCAATTTTTATTCTCTATAATATACTAATGAAAATTTTTATGTTTCTTTACAATAAAATATTATATGATCTAGAATCCTACTATACTATTCACTTACAAAATAACAGATCAACAATTCATAAAACTCCAAACCTGTTTTTATTTATTCAGCTACTATAGTAAAAAATAGTCAGTTTTAAGTTGAACCGGCTCTTAATTGGTGTCACATCAAATGTACCAAATGTTTCCATACACATTGTACTAAAATATTCGGAAGTGGCAACATTGAACAGCTGATTTTAAATTACCTCTCAAAACAAATAAAAAAAAAAGAAATAAAAAAAAGCTATTAAGTGCCTTTAAATTTTTTAATAGCAAATCCTGAATAGGTAAAATTGCCCTCCAAGGCAGGCGGACACACAGAAAAAGAGGTGTTAGATTTATAAAAATTATAATAAAATTTTACAAAGTTTTGTGGTTAACGATAAATTTTGTTTCACCCTGTCAATTTTAATTTTTTTAAGTCTTTAGTGTCTAAGCAAATCTGACTCAATAAGATAAAATTGTTAAAAAAAAAAGCGGAAAAAATGTTGGTACCGTGAGGATTGAAAAAGTACAATTTGTTTTTCCGGTTGGTACAATAACACAAAACATATTTTCCATCCCTGTAACTTAACCCTTATATCATATTAAATTTCTTACAAAATATATTCTTTAATTTTCCTTAATTTTTTATAAATTTCATTATCACAAATTAATATGTAAAATAAAAAAAGGAACGAATGAACTCATTAATAAATTACTCGAACAAAAATTAAAAATAAACTGTATAAAATATTAACTTAATTTTAACAATTAACAATAAAACAAGGAAAACAACTGCAGCAAAAAAAAAAGAAAAAAACTTTAACAAAATTATTAATGTTACCAAAAAGACTAAAAAGAGATAAAGTAAAGGAAAAAGTTAATTGTAGCAATTATATAAAACACAAGAATACAATAAATAAAAACTAACAAGAGAAAGTCCACTTAATTTCTTTTGGATGTAAAACAAAAAAAAAAAAACATAAAACAAAAATTACTAAAATTAAGAATTTCTGTGAACACACATAAGGTCAAAACAATCTACTCTTCTTTTATTCTGTATTTTTATATATGATACCTCTGGGCTGGTTCTGAATTTGAATGCAAACGACTTTGGAGATTTGTTTTGCAAAAAATAGTTAAAAGAAAAATATAAATTCATGTTACAACAAAGATAAAAGATTCCTATAAATATTTGCCAACAAAAACAAAAAACAAACAAACAAAAAATATACAATGGAATAATTAAAAAGTATATTAAACAGGACTCAAAGGATACTTTAAGATTATCTACAACAAGACAAAACTTCTAAATACAAAAGTTGGTATAGAAAAAGAACATTTATAAAGTAAAAACATATTTTGACAATGAAAGATGAGTTTACAATGTAAATTTTGGTAAATAAAGTATGTACACTGAGCAAATTTTGTACATGAAAATGATGTTGATTACTACATTTTTCATTAAAAAATAAAACAATTTTTATGTGAAAAAAAATAACTACAATGCAGAAAAAAATAAGTGGCATAATGAATCATAATATTATCCCGTATAGAAAATATTATATCTAATCAGATATACTTAGATTTAACTAAATATGATTGAATTCTAGTAGATCTGGTACCAGATCTGATCATATATGATAAGATATAATATATGCCAGATCTGTTCAATTTTGAGATCTAATTAGATCTAACGAGATCTCTTCAGATTTCACTGTTGATTCTTTCTATTTTACTATTTAGTGGAACCAACTTTATCAATAATTTTGTAATTTTCTGCAACCATCAAGGAAAGTACCCCAACCTAAACACTCCGATCAGAAATGTGATAGAGAAATGGAAATAAAGGGTGGTTAAATTTAAGGGCCGATGTTGAATTTGAACCACATCTAAACGTCAAGTTTTTTTTCTGCATTTCATTTGACATTTCTCAATTTCAGACTAACTCAATTTAAACCATGGAAAGATACACAATCGAGCAACGCGTTAAAGTTATTCAGGCTTATTTTGAAAATGGGCGTTCAAATCAAAATGCATTACGTGCACTTTGTGATTTTTTCGGTCAATTTAATCGTCCAAATGTGGGTACATAAGGAAAAATCGTGCAAAAATTTCAGCAAACCGGGTCTGTAGGAGATGTGAAAACAACAGTTCATGCTCGTACAGCAGAAAATATTGCTGCTGTTCGCGATAGTGTGGCTGAAGAGCCGTCCACCTCAACTCGTCGTCGTGCCCAACAATTGCACCTCTCACGCTCGTCGTTGATGAACATTATGCATAAAAACTTGCATTTACACGCTTACAAGGTGCAATTGACTCAAGAACTAAAGCAGCCTCTTGACCATTTCAAACGTCGTCAATGGTCAGAATGGTGGCAAGAAATGGCAACAGTGGATGATCAATTTTCGAAGAAAATCATTTTCAGTGATTAGGCACATTTTCACCACAGTGGATTCGTCAATAAGCTGAATTGCCGCATCTGGGGGAATGATAATCCAAGAGTGATTGTCGAAAAACCAATGCACCCACAAAGAGTGACTGTTTGTTGCGGTTTAGGGGCTGGCGGCATCATCGGGCCGTATTTTTCCAAAATAAGGCTGGTCAGGCAGTTACTGTGAATGGTGTTCGCTATCGTGAGATGATAACGAACTTTTTATGACCCGAATTGGAAGATATGGATGTGCACGATAGGTGGTTTCAACAGGACGGTGCCACTTGCCACACAGCTAACGAAACAATGGCTCTTTTGCGCGATGAATTCAATGGCCGTGTTATCTCACGTGGTGGCGATGTCAATTGCCCGCCAATATCATGTGATTTGATACCGTTGGACTTCTTTCTTTAGGGTTATTTGAAAGAAAAGGTATACGTCGATAAGCCAGCAACAATTCAAGATCTAAAGGATGAGATGATTCGGCACATTAACGGCATAGAACCTCAATTATGCCTCAGCGTCAATGAAAATTTGGAACATCAGATGGTGGTGTGCCGCTGAGGTCGTGGCGGCTATTTGGCCGATATTTTGTTCCATACATAATTGAACCATACCATATTATTATTTTGACAATTATTTTCTAAATAATTTGTGTTTTATTCAAAATCAACATTTAACCACCCTTTATTTCGGGAATAGTAAATAACAACAAAACTTTTTAAATTAAAATGGCTTTATTGTTTTTCGAAATATTTGAAAGCTTAAACTACTACTTCGGCGTTCTTAATTCGTTGACCACGCATTTTACCTTTGAAATTCGGGAACCAGAAGAATACATTGGGTGGTACATCAGGACTGTACGGAGGATGAGTCATCAATTCGATCTTTTGACTGCTCAAAAATTCACCTGTTTTACGAGATGTGTGAGAGGTCGAATTGTCATGATAGAGAATAATTCGTCTTTGGCGGTTGATTTTACGAATTTCTCCAAAGACTTCCGGCAAACAAATAATAGCGTACCACTCAGAATTGCCCGTCCTACGATGCTCAAGCAGAACAGTGGCCACATGACCCATTCGGTCGAAAAAAACAGGCGACCATTTGCTTCGCTGTGCTTCTTCCACGAAAAACTTTTGTTGGATTTAGCTCGTCTTAGAATACCCACACGATCGATTGCTGTTTTCTTTCCGGCTCATATGTATTTATCCATGATTCGACACCTGTCACGATTTTATACAAGTCTTTTGAAGCACCACGGTCGAATTTTTTAATCATTTCCCTACACCAATCGACGCGAGCCTTTTTTTAAGCGATTAATAAATTATGGGATATCTAACGAGAACAAATTTTTTTTTACAACTAAGTGTTCATGCAAAATCAAATGTATTGAAGTGAAACTAATGTGCAAGGATGCCTCTATATCAAAATATGTCACATGACGATCTTGCATTGTCAGTTCACGCACTGCATGGCACAACAACCGATTTTAGAAGACCTTCACGGAATTTGTCAGTGACCGAACTACGACCTCGATTGAATTCACTATACCAGCGATATACAGTGGTTTTTGATGGTGATTTATCGCCATACAAAAAACTGAGTTCTTCGACACATTCTCGTTAAGATCATCCACGTCGAAAGTTGTGAAAAATAATCCAACAAAAACCTTCTCTTGAAATTTCCATTTTTGGCCAAATTGATTTTCTTAACTCACTGTAAACAAAACAAATAGCACGTGTATTGTCAAAACGTTGTGAGTACGTTAATGCTAAAAAATGTCAAACTATATTATGGTGTTGCCAGATTTAAGCTAATAACATTAGTGTGGCCAGTGCCCGAAATATAAATAGTACTCCTCGTATGTTTTACATTTTCCGCCACCTCAGGGATCTAAGCAGTAAAAAAGGGAAATACATTTTTGCTTGCCATGATTTTTGCCATTTTCTGCCACTTCCTTCTTCTCTTAAAATCCTCAACTCAAATCACGCAGTAGTCCGCTATAAATGGCTGTCAAACACAAACTAAATGTAGCAGCGTGTTTAAATTTGGACAATAGTCAACTGACAGATGTCTGTTAATAGGAGCAGTATTGCCCTTTCAGTTAAGAGGAGGGAAATTCAAAAAGTCACGGACTTATTGAACCGCCCTCGAAGTGTATTTCTCTATATCAAATTCCCAAAGTTCTTGGACAAGGTACCAAGAAAAATCACCCAAAAATTGCATTCTAATGCTTCCACACCTATTTAGTTGGGATGACTAAAAAATTGTACATTGTACCATTTGATTTTATACCACACGTGCATATGATTGATTTAGTTTAAATGTGTTCCTTAGTTTTTTCCTTAATCGCATAAAATTTTATCGAAATCCAACTTTTTTGATAATCATACAGGTTGGTTGAAAAGTTCCTGCGCTCGAAATAAAAGAATATTGTTTTTGTTACGAAATATATTTATTTATTCAATATAATCTCCTAGAAGCTCAATACACTTGTTCCAATGATCTTCCAATAATTTTATCCCATCCTTATAATGGTTTTCCGGAAGCTCTGCAAAATAACCGTCTACGGTTGCTATGGCCTCTTCATTCGACGAAAAATGCTTTCCACGAAGGAATTGTTTGAGATTTCTGAAGAGATAGTTGTCACTGGGAGCTAAATCTGGTGAATACGGTGGATGTTCAAGCAATTCGTACTTTAATTCTTTAAATTTAGCCACCGTCAAAACACTTTTGTGAGCAGGTGCATTGTCTTGATGAAAAATGATTTTTTTCTTCTTTAAACCAGGTCTTTTCTCACGAATTTTTTTATCCTGCTGATCCAAAAGGCTGCAATAATATTCAGAGTTGATTGTTTTACCTTTCTGAAGATAATCAATCAACAAAATTCCTTTTGCATCCCAAAAAACTGATGCCATAACCTTCTTTGCTGATCGTTGTGAATTCACCTGCTTTGGAGCTGAACAACCAGCTTCAGTCCACTGTAAACGTTCTTGTTTCAATTTAGGATCATGCTGGTAGATCCAAGTCTCATCCATAGTTATAAAACGACGCAAGAAGTCGGTTTTATTCGGCTTAAAACGCTCCAAATTACGTTTTCGATACAGTTTTTGTTGAATTGTTAATGTGTGCGGCACTAACTTTCCAAACAGTTTTTTCATACGTAATTGTTCATGTAAAATATGGAGTACTCGTTCGTCTGAGATGCCTATGGCATTAGCAATTTCACGCTTAGTCAAACTTGGATCTTCACTAACCATATTATGTACCTGCTCAATGATTTCTGCTGTGGTTGCCGTTTTTGGTCGTCCTTCGCGTGGATCGCCTTTATGGCTGGTACGACCACGTTTAAATTCACCAGCCCAAAATTCAACGGTGCGTTTTGAAGGTGAGGACTTCTTATACACTTCTAACAATTGTTCATAATTTTCCTTTGATTTTAAACCCTTCAAAACAAAGAATCTAATGACTGCACGATATTCAATTTTTTCCATATTAAAAAAAAATCAATGACACGTCAACTTCAAATGGCTTGTAAACAAAGAAAGAATTGACAGAATGACTTGCAACGTTGCATGTGTTCTCAAGACAGTTATACCAACTTGAGGAAAAAAAAGTTTGGAGCTAGCAGTGCCATCTCTTGGTGAGCGCAGGAACTTTTCAACCAACCTGTAAATTCTCTAATAAACTAATTACAGAATCGTTCGCATAATCTCGAGAATCAAAACTTTCTTTCCAATAACAGTACCCTGTTAGGTCTTTTCGCGGTCAAAACAAATCTGTAGAAATTAAATATTTCTGATACTCGTTGGGCGCCATTTGAACTAAGTGTTACAATTTGTATTAAGAATATTTTAATCGTATATTGTATCGAGCTGAATCTCAGTTACTGATGTCTTGGTATACTTCCCTTCAAAAAAATCTCTTCTTTCTTTCACTTCTAGTTACTTATTTTTCTTCATCTTCAACATCTTGCTTTTGTTTTCCAAACTACAACAGCATCTGTTTGCCTAGGAATCCCTGATTTGTATTTTTCTTTTACTGGCCCACACAAGCCAGTTTAGTGCGAAAATAATTTACTGAAATAAATGAAACTTAACAATAGATAAATGAAAACAATGCAAATATAAAGAACAACAAAACCAAAAAAAAAAAGGTCAAACAGTTTTTATGAAAACAACAATAGTAAAACGAAGAAGAAACAGGAAATTATTAAGTGTTTTTTTGGGAGTTTAGTTGTTTCATTCAGCAAATCTTACAAATACATATTGCAAGATTATTGCCAAGGGAGGTAGATCCTTGTTTATAATAAAGCAAATAAATAAATAAACAAAAGCAGACAATTTAAAGGTGGTCCTTAATTTAAAATTAAAAAAAAAAAAAACTGTTCTTTATCATGATTTTCAAATTATTGCCAAAGAACATTTTGTTTAAAATGAGATTGTTATGAAATATTGTGGTAAAAAGTTTGACAAGTGTTTGAGTGAATCCCTTTGAAAACAGAGATGTGCAAACTTAAGAGCTTGAATAAAAGTGTTGGAGAAGTTTAAAAAAAAAAAAATAAATAAATGAAAAATAAAAAAATTGATAGTCAAAGTCAATTAGAGTTATAGTCAAAATTAAAAGTCATTGTGAAAGTAGTATTCATATTTATATTCATACATCCAGAAAACGGATTCGTGCTGACCACCGAATTTGTTATAGTCTAAGTCATATCCATAGTCATAGACATAGTTATAGTCATTGTCATAATCACAGTCATAATCATAGTCATAATCATAGTCGTAATCATTGTCATAGGGGCATAGTTATAGTCTTCGTTAAAGTCACAGTAGTCACAGTCAAAGTTTTAGTCTAATTCATTGTCAAGCTCATTGTGATATGAAATATGATAGTTGAAGTCTTAGTTAAAGACACAGTTAAGTCATTTAGTTGAAAACTATTATTTCAAAAAAATTTGTTTAATCATTTGATTTTAATTACTCTCTCTCTCTACTTCTGCTTTAGATCATCAATTTTAAAATTAGTTTCATGTTTTTTTTCACTTCTTTCTTTGAAATTTGGAAAACAAATGTTTGTATCTTTACAAGGAAAGTATCCCAATATAAATACAACGATTTTCATGAATATTTAATATAAGATTGAAAAGAGAAAAATCAAGAACACCTTGTAAATCGGACAATTTTCGGTACTTTTTTGTTCGTCAGCATGTGAAAAAACGTTAGAATTTTTTATAAAGGGTTAGAAACATAAAATTTGCAGAAAATAATGAAATATTTATTTGGGGCGATAAATGAATGCCTGCCATTTACTTTTTAAAGATTATTACTTGTATATCTTAGCCGCGGCTACACCGTAGATGATCCATGCGTGAGCTCCAATACTTTTTCCAACATTTCGGCCGGTATCTCACCTGAACCAGCCCTAAACTGTCGCACATCTCTTAACGAGATAGCTCAGCAGTTCAGCATCCATGTTATTTGGGTGCCGGGCTACAGGGACATTGCAAGGAACTGTAGGACAGATGAGCTTGCAAGACTGGGACTACCTTACACATTCCACATGAATTGGAATTTGTGGGCATGCCTCTGGTCACTTGCAAGTTTCGGCTGCGGGGGAGTGCTTATGAGTTAGCAAGAAATAGGTGGGCCTCTGTCCATGGTTGTATTCGTTCCAGACAGATGTGGCCCCATCTGGATAGGAAGCGCACGCACAGGATGCTGTCACTGTCAAGGCCCGATATATCCCTACTTGTGTCCGTCATGGCGGGACACTGTCTGATTGGAAGGCATGCAGTTAGGTTGAGGGTTGCGGCTAGTGACTTTTACAGAAGCAGAGGAGGAGACGAAGAGGAGGGGGAGTCTGTGGAGCACCTTCTCTGCACTTGTCCTGCCCTGGCTCGCAGGAGGGGACTGCATTTGGGCTCATATTTCTTTGAGGACCTGGGAAATATGGCTGATATCGATATCGGCCGACTTAGGGGCTTCTTGAGGCAATCGGGATGGTTCGACGGAGGAAGCTAGTGATATAATTTTTTACTAGCTTCCGTGGTATCACAAGGGACTTTATAGTCTAAGTGAGTCTAATTGGCAGGCTACCACATCTACCTAACCTAATCTATCTCACCAATGGCAGCTGTAACGTTGTCTTCTAGGGCTGGAAATTGTGGCTGGCTTCCCCCCGTACACGAGAAACTTCACGTGTCCCCACAAAAAAAAAAAATCTAGTGAGGTCAAATCGCATGATCTTGATGAACAATGAACTGCTTGAAAGCGTGAGATTAATTCCTCACCAAACTCGCCTCTCAATAAGTTCATGGTATCGCGTACCGTCTGGCATGTGACATCGTCTTGTTGAAACCACATGTCAACTAAGTCCAATTCTTCCATTTTGGGCAAAAAAAAAAATAAGTCTGCAATAATGGAAAGGTACTTGCTCCATTGACTGTAACGTTGCGATTTTCATCGTTCTTGAAGAAATACGGTTCAATGATGCCGCCGGTCCACAAACCGCAGTGCTTGTTTCAGGGTGCATTGGCAGCTCTTGAACTGTCTGTGGCTGCTCTTCACACCAAATTCAGGAAATCTGTTTGACGTACCCATTGAGCTAAAAATGAGTTTTGAAGCCAGGTGACGTTATGGTACGTCACCTGGCTTCAGTTTTTGCGGCAGCTGTATTTTGTATGATTTCATACCGAGATCCTTACGTAAAATCTTCCAGGTGGTCGAATAACACAAACCCTATTGTTGACAATTGGCAACGAATTGACATATCACGATCATCATTGACACTGGCCGATACAGCAGCAATATTCACCTCGGTTCGCACTCTTCGCATACGGGTTGGCGGATTAATGTCCAATAAAGTGAAACTGGTGTGAAATTTGGTGACAACAGTTCGAATAGCCTGTTTGGTGGGTCGATTATGACGATCATAAAATGGACGAAACACATTTCTCACACAGCAAGAATTTTGATAATAAAATTCAATGATTTGCAAGCGTTGTTCGTTTTTTTAATATATTCATGGTGAAATGGCATTTATGGCATTGCCACATGTCACGAATCTTTTTTTGCACTGAAAAAATTTACACTAAAAACCAAATATCAAAAAAATTACCCTTTATAAGGATTGCATTAAAATAATAAATCTTTAATTTCTTTTTCTTATAACACATCCAAAGTTCAACAAAATCAGAGTGTTTAGGTTGGGCTACTTTCCCTTGTGTAAGTTGAGGGTGTTCTTTTTGTCTAGATTAACAGCTGCCATTAGTGGTTACTTTTAATAATGGCAATTAAGTTTTAGTGCGTATTTTTTATCAGCAAAAGATGAACAACTTAATAAAGTTATTTATTTCGTCTCTTTTTTCTCCTCATTCGTTCTTTTGTAAACTGACCATATTGTTTGAAATTAATCTTAAAATTTTAATCTTTAAAAAAAATATTTTCGTGTTGAACGATGTTTAGCAAAAAGAAAAAAAAAACAAAAAAACTTTCTTAAACGATAAAAGTATAAAAGTCCCCTTCGAAAAATGAATGTAGTTAATAATGAAAGTAAATTACCTTCAATTATTATTAAAAAAAAAAACAAAATATTTACCAAAAATTATATCAAAGTAAAATTTTTTTTAAACCAATCGTTAAAGAAAGAGCCGTTTTAAAAATATTCAGATTTTTAACTTAAAACTTCTTTGAAACCATACATAATTGATATAAAAAGATTTAAATTTTACCTTTAGTTAAACTTTTAATAAAATATTTTCTAATAAAGGCCTAGAAACACATACAAAGTTTCTTCATGCATGCATGACAGTTTTATTTTTATACTTTTTAACATCATCATCTAAACAATTTAAAATTTATTTTTGTTTAGTAAAGTTAAATCGATAATTTTCCAGTAATTTCAGTTTATAGAAAATTATAGTGTTTTAGTTAGTTTAGTCATTGCAGAGGTTATTATATGGCATGGAGGATGTAATGGTAAGTATAGGTTTTCTTTACTATTTGTGGCCAAACCCAGTTTTTTTTGCCTATAGAAATTTGCTAATTTTTCTTGACAAGTTTTTTTTTTCGTTGATATAAGAAAACGAATAATAAAAATCCTCTGCTTTTATTGCTATAAACTATTATTTAAATTGAAAAATTATCTTTAAGAAAAAAATATTTTATTGAAAGACCTTTTAGAAAATTAGTAGTATAATTTTTTTTATATAAATTTTATACAAAATAGACTGTTATTTGGATGTATGTATGAGAAGTTACATTGAAGACACTGATTTCTTTTCAGTCATCCTAAACTAATAAAAACTTTTGTGTTTGAATTTTTTATATTATGAAAAATGTCCAAGAAGAATCTAATTTTCTCAATTTTTAAAATAAAAATTAGAAAAGATCGACAACTAATCTTTAATCAAACTTTTCGGATGAATAATAAAATTCAGCATTCAGCCGAATAGGCAAAATATTGTAAATGGTTTACACTTAAAATAGTTTGTAAGTTAACATAAAAAATTATTTAAAAGAAATAATATTTCATGTACTAACTTTTCATTTAAATCAAACCGACAACCGATACATCAGTAAAAAAAACAAATGATAAACCAGTAAAAAAATGTTAAAATTTAACCTACCAATTCCGTAAAAATAACTGATTATTAATTTATTTAAAATTGATTCCTTTTTTGTATTTTTGTTTGTTTTTTAATGTACAAAATGTATACTTACACAGTCTATAGACACATTTTGTGTGAATGACCATTTGTGTGTGTGTGTGTTTATGAAGTTCTTGCAATTTTAGTTCAAATAATTTTGTATATAAACAATTGAAATAAAAAATTTTAATTTGTAATAACCCTGCGGGAAAAAGGGTTCAGTTGGGAGCTGGGACCTATCCCTTGATAGGTGAAAACTGGACCGGTTCCGAAATTACATATCAATAGATAGGTGAAAAGAGGACAGGTTCCTAAAGTACCTACCACGTGACCGGTTTAAAAGTCATGACGTTTTTTTGCGTTGGTTCTCTGACATGTTCTTTTAGACCAGTCCTGTGGCAGAGAGCAACTGACCCCTTCCTAGGACAAGCCCACGTTAAAGTGACCGGTCCTTTCCATATAAAAAAACAATGAATCGGTCACGTGACGTGTCCTGGGATAGGACCTTTTCCCGCAGATAACTGTAACGGAAAAAAATAAACCACAAATTTCCGTTGTGTGGGTAAATTTAAATTTAATTTCAAACAAATGAAAAAAAATAAATGAAACTGAAAAAATCGGTAAATTACAATAAATCACTTCGAACACATGTACAAAAAAGTTAAAAAAAATATTTCTTTGAAAAATAAATATTTATTTGAATAATAAATGTATGCTCCTTTATTTTTAACTAAACTGGAAACTTTTTATCAAACTACAATCAATAAACTACATAATATTCTGAGTATAATATGTAGTTAACGGTAGTTAACGGAAAAATACGAAACAATATAAACAAATGTTTAAACAGTTATTTAAAAAGCAAAGTGTACCATTTTAGTAATAGTTGTAGATCGTAGTTGTTTGAATTTGTACGGAATTTTTTTTTTTTATAATATTTTTATTATACTTCAGATTATATTTGTAAGTAAACATTAATATTAACATTAATATTGCTAAAACGCTAACACGAAAATGGCTTAAATAATGCTAAATTTGACTAGGTAACACAGTTGATTTTACTACAATTGCAAGTTGATTATTAACATTTAATAAATCTTTTATTCTTCGCAAAATTTAAACTATTTTTGTTGAAAATTTTAACTACTATTACTTGAAAATTATTTTTACATTTTTTTTTACAGATTACTGTAATATAAGTTAATTTTTAATAAAATTGCTGATTACATCTTTTGAATAGTCATTTTAGTTATTTCAACTGTTATTTTCAGTTGATTTAACATATATAATTTTTAGGGTGTTTTGTTCACATTTTATCACATTTGATTAGATCTGTTCATAGCTAAAGGGATCTGGAAAATTTTGTAATTTTTGTTATTTGATATAAGCAGACCTCATTTATATCATAATTTTAAATCAAATCTATCATAATTTTAAATTTTTGTGGAATTTAAATCAGGTTCGTATAGGGTTTGCGTAGTAAATCTTGAACAGTAAGCTAGTTTTGTTTAAACTTCTAAAATTATAACTAAAAATCTGTATAATTTTCTTCCTCATGTAAAAATCTAAATATATATATAATCATGCATGGGCTTGTATATGATGATACATGATCTCAAATATAAACATTTAAATACTGATTTGAAATGTGGTGGTATGTGGCCGTATATGGTTATATCTGATGATATATGCTCATATATTATTCATCTATGCTTATATATGATCATATATGGCCATATAGCCTCAAATTTCGGATCCGAAGATATATGGTCATATACGAGGCCATGTAGGGTCCTATACTGAACCATGCATTGACGTATTTGCCGATGTATGCGCATGTATGATTATATGCAAGCCATATAACCATATAAATTATGAAATATATGCTGTATATACACTCAGAATATTATGTAGTTAACTGTTTGTAGTTTAATAAAAAAGTTTTCCGTTCCATTTAAAAATAAAGGAAGATACATTTATTTTTCAAAGAAACATCTATATTAACTTTTTTATACATTTATTCGAAATAATTTACTATCATTTACCAATTTTTTTCAGTTTCATTTATTTTTTTCATTTGTTTGAAATTTAATAAAAATTTACCCACAAAACGGAAACTTGTGGTTTATTTGTGTCCGTAACAGTTATTGCAAATTTAAATTTTGTTTGCTGTCTGTTTCGAAAAAAAAATATTCAAAAAATTTCAATTTGTTTTTTTATTTAAATTGGTTGTATATATACAAAATTTTTCAATACAAATTACAAGAACTTCTTAAACACACATACATACACAAATACATTCACACAAAAAGTGTTTATAGCTTCATATGCATACATACATTTTGTATTGTACGAGTATATTAAAAAAAAAAAAATACAAAAACGGAAATAATTTCAAATAAATGAAAATAACATTTATTTTTTAAGGATTGGTAGGTAAAATTTTGACATTTATTGTAACTGATTATATCATTTGTTTCTAACGGATGTGTCAGTTGATTAATCAACATTTAAAAATAAATAACAAATGGCATTTAATTTAAATGAAAATTAAGTAGACCGGTTTTTAAATGAAATATCATTTCTTTTAAATGATATTTTCAGTTATTTTAACTTACAAACTTTTTTAAGTGTAATATTCACTTTACTACTTGAATTCATGAGTGATGATCATATATGATGATATTTTTCAATTTTAACTAATATGTGTTCATATCATTGACTTACAAAAAATCGATTATTGTTGCATTTTGAAAATTTTGCTGATTAATTAGTACTTTTGGCATAAAAAAGTAGCGCAAATGTACCAATGCTCATAAAAGGACCAAAGAAAATAATTTTGTATTTTTGTATTGACTAAATTCCAAGTTAAACTCGATGCAACCAAACTTTTTGTTTACAAATGTTATAACAGGTCAATTGAAAAGTCCCCGGCCTACCATAGTAAAACACATTTTTTTTGGCAAAATTTGGTTTTTTTGTTCAACAAAATTCCCTTCGAGAGTAATACACTGATTATAGCGACCCTTCAACTTTTCGATACCATTTTTGTAGTACGATTTGTCCTTTGCTTCAAAATAGGCCTCTTCACCCCTTAATTCGACGAAAATTTTTTCTCAGCGAGCATTCTTTTGAGATCTGAGAACAGTAAATAGTCGCTGGGGGCCAGATCTGGAGAATACGGTGGATGCGGAAGTTATTCGAAGCCCAATTCATGGATTTTTGCCATCGTTTTCACTGACTTTTGACACGGTACATTGTCTTGGTGAAACAGCACTTTCTTTTTTTCAAATGCGGCCGTTTTCTGGCGATTTCGTCCTTCAGACGGTCCAATAACGCTATGTAATAGTCGCTGTTGATGGTCCTTCCTTTTTCAAGGTAGTCAATGAAAATTATTCCATGCGCATCCCAAAATACAAACGCCATAACCTTGCCAGCCGACTGTTGCGTCTTTCCACGCTTTGGAGTTGGTTCTTCACGTGCAGTCCACTCGGACGACTGTCGATTGGACTTCGGAGTGAAATGATGGAGCCATGTTTCATCCATTGTCACATATCGACGCAAAAACTTGGGTTTATTACACTTGAACATCTCCAAACACTGCACCGAATCATCAACTCGTCGTTGTTTTTGGTCAAAAGTGAGCTGGCGCGGCACCCACTTTGCACAGAGCTTTCTAATACCTAAATATTCGTGAATGATATGATGTACAAGTTCAGTTGATATCTTTAGAGGACCTGATATTTCATTCAATTTCAATTTACGGTCATTCGAAATCATTTTGTGGAATTTTTGAATTTTTCATCCGTAACAACCTCTTTTGGGCGTCCACTGCGTTCACCGTCTTCGGTGCTTATTTCACCACGTCTAAACTTAGCATACCAATCCTTGATGGTTATTTTCCTGGGGCAGTGTCCGGAAACTCGTCATCAAGCCAAGTTTTTGCTTCAACTGTATTTTTTCCCTTCAAAAAGCAATATTTTATCAACACGCGAAATTCCTTATTATCCATATTTTTGACAATAACAAAAGTTGCTTCACTCAAAATGCTTTAATTCACAAACTAATGAGCCGACAGCTGTCAAATTTATACACGTGTCTTTTGAAGGTTAGGGCTAACTAAAAATTATATCGATTTAAGTATAGTAGCGCCATCTATGTGTCAGGCCGGGAACTTGTTAAATATTGGTATAATTAACTTAGAAAAAATATTGTATTCCAATCAGATTAGTAAAATATAAAATACAAAACTTATATACTATATTTCGATCAAAATAAAAATTTGTGAAATACAGATGAAGAAAAAAAAGAAAATTTTAATTTATAATTTCACGTGCATCTTAACAGTGAAAACAAGGCATATTTCAAGCTAATTACGTGCAACAACATCTAGACAATATTTTTTACAATAAACACCAGGGGTCAAATTACGGCATTCGTCATCGAGTGAATTCGTTTGAAAACTGTTTTTCTAATACTAATAGTGAAAACTCCAACTTTATTTCCAATCTGGGACTTAACTTCAACATTTCTGACGAAGAAAATTCCGTTTACATCTTTTAATTTAAGAAATAAAAAAATTATTTCGATCGAAAAATTACGATAACGAATGCCGCAATACGACCCCTGTATATAGTTCAAAAGACCAAAGTTTTTAATTGAATTAAATTCTCTATATAAACTTATAGAAAAACTCACATTTTTCCAAAATTGAAATATATATTTAAAATGTATTAATTTCTTTAACAAACTTTCCCAAAATTTTTATAAAACAAAAAAACTTCATAAATTTTAAAATGTCTTTAAAATCACGACATAAACTTTAAATTATATTATGATTCTGCTTAACGAAAGTTACAATTTCAAATAAAATAAATGCACGAATTCTTTAAATGGTAATATAAAATACATAAATAAATGCATTAAAAAAATATATAGATTTCAAATGTTGTACACGGGTGACATTAACAAAATTATTATGAAGCCAAATAGATGGTAACAACATGAAAAAAAAAAGAACTTTGCAAAAATGTTGCAAACAATAAAAACTTTTACTGCTTAAAAATCTTTTTTTTTTTTTAGATGGAGAAACGAAAAACGTTTTGCATGAAATTCATACTTTTTCTCGATATTGACGGCGCTTATGTAAATTGTACATTTAGAAAACATGACCATAACATTGAACAGCAAACAAAAAAAAACTAAACTATAACTTTTAACTTAAAATAGTAGCAAACCTATAAATATGTAGTTTGAAGTCCAAAAAAAAAACAGAACTATGAATATAAAAGTTTGCTAATGTGTTAGCTACCATGCATCACCTCCTTTAGTGCTTGAAGTGTATTTGCTGCATTGTTGCAAATGAAAATTGCATGCCATACTTTTAAACAGAATTAATTTTATTATTTCTTATGCTTCATATAATAAGAAATGGTTATAATAGATCGATAGTTTTTTTCCCATATTATTTTATTAGTTTTGTTATTCCCAGAAATTAGCTGAAATACTATGGGTATTCACTTAACAATATCTAAGAAAATAAATGCAAATGTATAAGTAAAAGTAAAAAAAATAAGATAAGAACTCAATTCAGTCAAGATTTTTTATAAATTTAACAATCAAAAAAAAAAAAAAAAAAAGAAATGAAATAAAATAAAAATTAATCCAAAATTTAAGTTTAAAAATTTTCTTCAATTTAAGTAAAATATTATTAAAAAATTTCTTAAAATGAGAAAAAAAATTCCTATGTTTGGGTCAAAATGAATTAGTTTATATACTAACAAATAGTTCATACCTTTCTTAAGTAATATTTCTTTATTTTAGGAAAAAACAAGTATATTAAATAACAAGTAAGAGCGGCTAAATTCGGCTACGCCGAATCATATATACCCTTCACCATGGTTGGGAAAAAACTGAAGTTAATATATGGACATATATGGAATGGACAGATTTATATACGGACGCGTTTAAGAGGAAATTAACCATTTAGTTTGGTGATAAAACTTGGACTAGGAAAGATTTATGGTTCCAGAAAATAGGTATTTAAAAAAAATTTATGTTTTGGGCATAACTTTTTTGTATCTGAACTGATATTTCCGTGTTTTTCAACAAATATGTTATACTAAAGATTTTCGATCTTTTGCTATATAAGACGTATCCATAGGTCATATTACAGCTCTAGAATAGTGTTTGTTGTTTATGTATAAAAGGTGAAGTGGTGAAAGAAAAGAATTTCAACAAATCGTTAAAAGAAATCACTAGAACTGCATGTGTTTTATTTCTACAAACACGTTTGATTTAGCTGGCAAATTTGGATTTGGGATTTTATTTCGCTTTTTTATTAAAAATATTTTTAATTTCTTTAGCTTAATTTTAAAAATTTGAAGGAAAATAGTTTATAATTTTTTTTATAAATTATTATAAGTTATGACCTAAAATAGTTGCACTCAAAGGTAAATTATGTATAAAATTTTCTTAATATGTGAGAAATAAAATGGTTTAAAAATCTTTTTATAAATTCTTTTAAATCGGAGCAAAAAAATATAAATAGAACCGTTTGTATTTTGTTTGTATCAGAGGGTTTTTATAAAAATTTTGATGTTTTTAGCCTATTTATGGATTATTTAATTATTAATATAAAATTTTATTTAAATTAATTATTAAATGTTAAAAAAAAAAACAAAAAATAAACAAAAAAAAAATCTTAAGAAAATAAAAAAATGTACAAAAAAAAGTGAATTGAACGGGATTCGAACCCGCGGCCTTAGAGAAAAAAAAGTATTTGTGACATAGCGTCTAGACAACTGAGCTATTGAAGCTCACACAAAATCATCGTCAATAGAGGTACATATATAAAGTGTTCGTTCATTAGAGATTTGTTTATTTTTAGGTGGCGCAAAAGTAATCCTCCTATCAGAAAATGCTATAAATTTTGCGATTGGCCCCTAATGTCAGTTCTGTTTTGACATTTGTGTAGTAAACACATGCGAAATACACGTTAATAAACAATGTTACGCTACACTGCTCCAGAACGCGGAATATTGGTGACTATCCACCTGTGGTGAAGGGTATACAAAATTTAAAAACTTAGTCAACTATAGTACGATTTGACTCATATTCCGGAAATCGGACCACATTCCGCAAAGGAGGTTAACAATTATAAGCACTTTAATGTGGGGTATACATAGTTCAAATATTCTAGTTAACGAAAAATCAGCTCGACCGTGGATCTTTTATAGACCTGAAATATTACTTAATCGTGGGGATCTTTTACAGATAAAAAATTATTAGCTAATTGCTGATTTGTACAAACAGTAATAAAAGAAGAATTAAAAAAAGACAAAAATAATTTCTTAATTTTAACTAAACTCAATAATAATAAAAATCAACTGTATGCTAGCATAAAATAGCTTTTTGCTTAATTTGTGAGTTAAATAGAGATATTTATAACTAGCACTTTCAAAGGCACGAAGAATGTTGATTAAGGTCATAACAGACCAGAAAATGCATTCCATTCAGTTTGTGTTTAATAACTTTTTCTGTGTATTCTCCATGATTACTAAATAAAAAATAAGAAAAATTTTTTCATTTGAAATAAAAAATGTTTGATCTCGAACCAGACTAAAAATACATTTTCATACAGGTTGGTTGAAAAGTTCCTGCGCTCACCAAGAGATGGCACTGCTAGCTCCAAACTTTTTTTTCTCAAGTTGGTATAACTTTCCTGAGAATACATGCAAAGTTGCAAGTCATTCTGTCAATTCTTTCTTTGTTTACAAGCCATTTGAAGTTGACGTGTCATTGATTTTTTTTAATATGGAAAAAATTGAATATCGTGCAGTCATTAGAATCTTTGTTTTGAAGGGTTTAAAAGCAAAAGAAATTTATGAACAATTGTTAGAAGTGTATAAGGAATCCTCACCTTCAAAAAGCACCGTTGAATTTTGGGCTGGTGAATTTAAACGTGGTCGTACCAGCCTTGAAGACGATCCACGCGAAGGACGACCAAAAACTGCAACCACAGCAGAAATCATTGAGCAGGTACATAATATCGTTAGTAAAGATCCAAGTTTGACTAAGCGTGAAATTGCTAATGCCATAGGCATCTCAGACGAACGAGTACTCCATATTTTACATGAAGAATTACGTATGAAAAAACTGTTTGGAAAGTTAGTGCCGCACACATTAACAATTCAATAAAAACTGGATCGAAAACAAATTTCTCATCGTAATTTGGAGCGTTTTAAGCCGAATAAAACCGACTTCTTGCGTCGTTTTATAACTATGGATGAGACTTGGATCTACCACCATGATCCTAAATTGAAACAAGAACCTTTACAGTGGACTGAAGCTGGTTGTTCAGCTCCAAAGCAGGTGAAGTCACAACGATCAGCAAAGAAGGTTATGGCATCAGTTTTTTGGGATGCAAAAGGAATTTTGTTAGTTGATTATCTTCAGAAAGGTAAAACAATCACTTTGAATATTATTGCAGCCTTTTGGATCAGCTGGATGAGATAAGACCTGGTTTAAAGAAGAAAAAAAATCATTTTTCATCAAGACAATGCACCTGCTCACAAAAGTGTTTTGACGATGGCTAAATTCAAAGAATTAAAGTATGAATTGCTTGAACATCCACCGTATTCACCAGTTTTGGCTCCCAGTGACTACTATCCCTTCAGAAATCTCAAACAATTCCTTCGTGGAAAGCATTTTTCGTCGAATGAAGAGGCCATAGCAGCGGTAGACGGTTATTTTGCAGAGCTTCCGGAAAACCATTATAAGGATGGGATAAAATTATTGGAAGATCATTGGAACAAGTGTATTGAGCTTCTAGGAGATTATATTGAATAAAAAATATATTTCGTAACAAAAACAGTATTCTTTCATTTCGACGCAGGAACTTTTCAACCTGTACATATAAGTATTAAAAAAAGAAAATTTATAAAATAAAAACTTCACGATAAAAAATATGTCTAAACGGTCTATTTTTTATAGATCAGAAATATCATTTAGTCTTGGATCATTTATAAGGGTGGTTAAATTTTAAGGGCCGATGTTGATTTTGAATAAAACACAAATTATTTAGGAAATTGTTGTCATTCCTTTTTATTATGATAATATGGTATGGTTCAATTATGTATGGAACAAAATATCGGCCAAATGGCCGCCGCGACCTCGGTGGCACATCTCCATCCGATGGTCCAAATTTTCGATGACGCTGAGGCATAATTGAGGTTCTATGCCGTTAATGTGCAGAATCATCCTTTAGCTCTTGAATTGTTGCTGGCTTATCGACGTATACCTTTTCTTTCAAATAGCCCTAAAGAAAGAAGTCCAACGGTGTCAAATCACATGATCTTGGCGGCCAATTACATCGCCACCACGTGAGATAACACGGCCATTGAATTTGTCGCGCAAAAGAGCCATTGTTTCGTTAGCTGTGTGGCAAGTGGCACCGTCCTGTTGAAACCACATATCGTGCACATCCATATCTTCCAATTCGGGGTGTAAAAGTTCGTTATCATCTCACGATAGCGAACACCATTCACAGTAAATGCCTGACCGGCTCATTTTGGAAAAAAATACGGCCCGATGATGCCGCCAGCCCATAAACCGCACCAAACAGTCACTCTTTGTGGGTGCATTGGTTTTTCGACAATCACTCTTGGATTATCATTCCCCCAGATGCGGAAATTCTGCTTATTGACGAATCCACTAAGGTGAAAATGTGTCCATCACTGAAGATGATTTTCTCCGTCAATTGATCATCCACTGTTGCCATTTCTTGCCACCATTCTGACCATTGACGACGTTTAAAATGGTCAAGAGGCTGCTTTAGTTCTTGAGTCAATTCCACCTTGTAAGCGTGTAAATGCAAGTCTTTATGCATAATGTTCATCAACGACGAGCGTGAGAGGTGCAATTGTTGGGACGAGTTGAGGCGGACCGCTCTTCAGCCACACTATCGCGACCAGCAGCAATATTTTCTGCAGTACGAGCTGTACGAGCATGCACTGGTCTTTTCACATCTCCTATAGACCCGGTTTGCTCAAATTTGTGCACGATTTTTCCGATTGTACGAACATTTGGAGTTAGTCTGAAATTGAGAAATGTCAAATGAAATGCAGAAAAAAACTTGACGTTTAGGTGTGGTTCAAGTTCAACATCGGCCCTTTAAAATTTAACCACCCTTTAGATCAAAATATAACTTAGTCGTGAATCATTTATAGATCAAAAATGGCACTTAATCGTAGATCATTTAGAGATCAGCAAAAGGACTTAATTTGAATCTGAAATATCACTTGATTGTAGTCCATTTACAGTTATAAAAAATCTCGTATACTCGTGATTTATTTAGAGAATAAAAATATTCCTTAATCATGGAAATGTTAAAGATCAAAAATATTACTTAATTGTAGATCATTTATAGATCAAAAATATCACTTAATCATCGATCATTTAGAGATCAAAAAAAAAAAACATTAATTTTTTAAATGAAAAATATTACTTAATCGTGGACCTTTTATAGATCAAAATAATATCACTTAATCGTGATTTTTTAAAGATCGAAACTGTCAATTAGTCGTGAATGGTTATCGAGAATTTTTTATATCGGATATATAACGTAATCATGCATCACAAATTTTACTTAAACGTGGATCATTTATTCCACAAAAATATAACTTGATTGTGGTTCATTTATAGATAAAAAAAAAAACATCACTTAATGGTGGATAATTTATAGAGTAAAAAATCAGCAAATTTTAGATCATTTATGGATCAAAAACAATAATTTAACATAGGATATTCTGTAGATCAAAAATATCATTTAACGACTTAAATGTGAAATGTGATTGGAAATATCACCTAATCGTGGATCATTTTAAGATCAAAAATGTAATTTAACAATGAATTTTTAATAGATCAAAATATTCCTTAATCGAGAAATTTTATAAAAAAAATGTCACTTAAACTTAAAATACCATAATCGTGGATCATTTATAAATCAAAAATGTCAGATATTCGCGGATGTTAAAGATCAGAAATTTCACTTAAAAGTGGATCATTTCTTGATCACAGATATCACTTAATCATGAGTTATATATATAACAAAAATATTAACTTATTGGCGGTTCTTTAATATATCAAAAATATCGCTAATTCGCGGATCTGTCACTTAATTTTTTGCCTTTGAACTCCATCGACGATTTTTTTTAATTCTAATATGAAACTGCTCAAAACAATGAAAAACATTATTGATAAAAAACTTAACAAGACCACCTTCTTATTATTGAAGTTATCGCTATTTAAAAGTTCATATCACGAACCTTTACAAAAATGTCAGTTAAAGCTTCAACAAACATCTGTAAACATTTTATACAAGTCGAAGGAGCAATTTCAGATGTATAGCGCTGTGAATTCCCTTACTTGTTAAATTCATATAAATTGTAAATCTATATTTTTTCATGATCTTTTAAATGCATTTTCTGCCATTTTCAATATTACACTAATACCACGTATTAAATTGATTTTTTTTTTTCTTTTCCAAAAACAAATATTGTAATCATAACAAAGGTCATTACTTAAATACACCAAAGGGGTCAATTTCGTTACTATTTGTTTGTCATTTTAAACATTTTAATATTGCTCCCGTAAAGGCTTCACAGTTTAACATTCTATTTCTTTGCACTAAATTTAAGTTGCTCCTTAAAAGCAACATAAAATGCATTTGTTATTGTTCATTTTATATTGTTTAACAAATTTGCATATTTAAAATCAGCCGAAAAAAAATGTTTATTGTTTTATGGAAATTACCATTTATAGTTATTGTTCCATCTCATTTTGTTTGTGCAGCTAAAGGATGAGTAAGAAGTAGAAGATGTCATGTTTTTCTGAGAGATTCTAGATTTTTTCAAGATTGGTGTACCATAAACAAGTGATATTTTGGTTGTTGTTTTGTTGTTTTTTTTATTCATATTTGGTTAAAGGAAGTAGTTGGAACAATTGTATACGTTTTAAACGAACTGAGAGGTCAAAAGGTTTAGATTGCTCAAATTTGTTATTTGGCTTGTTAAGGTTTGTTGTATGATATTTGATAAGAAGATATGATCACGTTTATAATTCTAGAAAAAAAAAATATTGTATATATAAAGTTTTGAAACAAAAAAAAAAGAAGCTAAGGTTTAAATTTTTGTGTCAAGTTTTATAAGAAACAGTGCCAGCTTTATGTCAGTGGACTCGAATTTGTTGGGATAAAAAAAATTTCATTCGAGCGGAATATGTTTTTCATTTCACTTTAGCACGAACCAGCCTACTTTTAGGCTTAAGTACATGTCTTGATTTTGGACCAAAGAGTATGTACTTTTTAGAGAAACCACTCTACCACTTTATAATTCAAAAGAGAAAAATAAATTTAAAACAAAAAAAAACCACAAAAACCTAAAAATAAAAAACCTATTCACAAAATAAAATTCCGGTAGGATAGCTATGGGTCACCACTGGACTGCGATTTTTGCCCTGAGAGGAAGAAAGTTGGCAAAGCACAAAACACACAATTGTTTCGTGGTGACCCGTGGTCACAGATTATATTTGTGCCACTGTCCGGCTCTTGCTCGCTCTTGGGAAAGCTGCTCGGGAGGAAATCTCTAGAATCGGAGTTCTGAGATTCCTGGTTTTTAGTTCTGTCTGTGTGTATGCAATGTGTAGAAGAACAGAGTGCTCTAAATTGAAATTGAATCCAAGAATAACCCATTGGCTTTACACAAATGTCGTTAGACCGATAATGACATATGTCGCTATTGTGTGGTGGCCTTCGATTCTGGGGAGAAAACCCAAAGGGTTCAGCAGCTATCTTGTCTGGGCATTAGCGGCGCGATGACATCGACATCTACAAGGGTAAAGGAGAGGATACTCTTCATTATACCCATAAAGGTTCAGGTTAAGTATAAGGCTGCATTTGTGGTTTACAGACTGATGGTGCTCGGGGATTGGTATCTTGTAGACCGGCGTACCCAGCATCAGAGAATCCTTGAAAATCTGCATGGCTATCAAATTTTGGATATGAACTGCGATTTTCTTATTCCTGACAGAGAGCTGTGGAGGGATGCAGGGATTTTGGATGATACCAATGAAATTCATTTCTCACTAATGGATACAAACTGGACGGGAGATATTTAACTTAGTCCATTTTCGAAGTTAAATATTTACCATATTACAGAAAAATTGTAAACTGTTGTTACAGATTTGTTAAAAAGACAGAAATTTCAACAGTTTGTAAAGTAACATATTTAAAATTATAGTATTTTAACTTCGAAAGTGGACAATAATCGTCGCTCGTCTTATAGAATTTGGGCAGTGGTTTAGGCTCCTTTTGTGGAAATCTTGGAATGGAAATTTGCTTCCGGCTTCCGGACCACAACACTGTTTTTCAGGCGGAGGTTGTGGCTATTGCGGAGTGCATACGCATTTTAACTGCCATTAATTATTTTGGGGATGCAATCATCTTCAGTAATAGCCAGGCTGCGGTTAGGGTTCTGGAAGTGGAGTCTATAAAATCAAAGACGTTTTCGCACAGCAGGGGACGTTTGAGGTACACTGTGGTGTGGAGATGAATGATAGCACTAACGAGGTGGCCAGGGATGGATCAAACCTGGTCTCTGGTAACCTTCAAACTCCAAGAGCTTTTCGTATGACGAGAACGGAGCTGGAACAATGGGCCACCAACATGTACAAGGAGATCTGAAATGGGGATAATCTTGGTGAAAACACAAGTTTTGTGACCCGGATGTGGACAGGAAAAGGAAAATCGTAAGATTGGGAAAACGGCAACTGGCCAAGATGATGGGAGTTCTCACAGGCCACTCTACACTACGATCACACCTTTTTAAATTGGGAAGCAGTGACTCTGTGGTGTGTAGGGCCTGCAGCGAGAGAGACGACGAGACTCTGGAGCACTTCCTTTATTTTTTGACTGACTTTCGGAAGAAATAGGGTAAGGCACTGGCATAGACTGTAATATTTATTTTCGTAATTTTGGGAGGAGTAAATTTTTGGAATATTTAATTTGAACGTGGTAAGTAAAAGTAAGGTAAAAGTGTCCCCTTAATCCCCCAGCCCAGATATTTGGCATATAAGTTTCTCCTCCAACATAGACATCCACAAAAACAAAATTTTTTTAAAAAATTTGCAGCAAAACTGGGGAAAACTCTCTTAGTGTCCTGTGCTGCACCTAAAAATCCTCTACCAGAAATCTGTGTTCCTGGGTCAATTGAAAAGTCCCCGCCGTACCATAAACACATTTTTTGGCAAAATTCGTTTTTCTTATTCAACAAAGTTCCCTTCAAGCGACCCTCCAACTTTTCGATACCATTTTTGTAGTACGATTTGTCCTTTGCTTCAAAATAGGCCTCAGTTTCGGCGATCACCTCATCATTCGACGACAATTTCTTCCCAGATCTGGAGAATACGGTGAATGCGGAAGCAATTCGAAGACCAATTCATGGATTTTCGCCTTCGTTTTCACTGACTTGTTTTTGGTCAAAAGTGAGCTCGCACGGCACCCACTTTGCACAGAGCTTTCTCATACCCAAATATTCGTGAATGATATGATGTACACGTTCAGTTGATATCTTTAGAATGCCTGCTATTTCATTCAATTTCAATTTACGGTCATTCGAAATAATTTTGTGGATTTTTTTGATGTTTTCGTCCGTAACAACCTCTTTTGGGCGTCCACTGCGTTCACCATCTTCGGTGATCATTTCACCACATCTTAACTTAGCATTCCAATCCTTGATGGTTGATTTTCCTGGGGCAGTGTCCGGAAACTCGTCATGAAGCCAAGTTTTTGCTTCAACTGTATTTTTTTCCTTCAAAAAGCAATATTTAATCAACACGCGAAATTCCATTTTATCAATTTTTTTCACAATAACAAAAGTTGCTTCACTCAAAATGCTATAATTCACAAACTAATGATCCGACAGCTGTCAAATTTATACACGTGTCTTTTGAAGATTAGGGCTAACTAAAAATCATATCGATTTAAGTCTAGTAGCGCCATCTATGTGTCAGGCCGGGGACTTCTTTATTGACCTGTTACTTAGTGCAATTTCCAATTGAAGTGTATTAAAAATTTGCACAAAAAAATATTTCTTAAATTCCTCTAAATAAAAATTTTTGTTGAACAACAAAAACATGTTCAATTAATTTTTTAATTAATTAATACAAAAAAATATCAATTATGGTCTTGTTAGTCAGCAACAATTTTAATTGAAGGAATTTAAGAGATAGTATTTAAAAACGAAAAGTGTTCTTTTAATGACTTGTGCAAACCCTTTAAGATAGAAATTGAAATCTTCAAATTCAATTATCCACTAAGTTAAACAAATTCACTTTGAGAGGAAAATCCTTGGAAAAAAAGAATTAAATTTTCTTAATAAATTCCTCTATTTAAAGCTACCGCTACCGAATCATCGGGCTTTTTAGATTTGATCTTATGATATCTATCATGTTTTTGGTTTTTCAAAAAACTGTGTAGTTCACGGTATATCGGGGCTCAAAGTTGGATGATTTTAGCAAAAGTGAAGATATAAGCTCTCACTCACTTTGGCCGATTTTTAAAAAGCTAAGAACAGCACAATTATAACAGTATCGTGAAATATTGATATGGAAATTTTTATTGAAATCCAAATAAATCTATTCCTAATTCCAGAAAAATATTAGACCTTTTATTTCATATATTTTACTTAATAAAAAATAATTTAAAGATAACAAATGTTTTTTTTACCTAAATAATAAATTGCATTCAATGAAAATAAAACAAGTGTTTGTCGCTTTGGATAAAGAAAAATACCTGTGAGATTTCTTATTAAAATATTTATCTTACCTCCCAAAAAAAAACAAAAAATTCTTTAAAAACCTCTATTAAGAATGACACTTAAAATTTAATGTTCCAAAGAATGTTAAAACAACAATAAAGTAAGTAAAAAGAAAAAAAAAATATGAGTGGTCAAAGTATACTTAGGTCACACTAAAAACAACAATTTATATCTTGACAAATAAATCTGATAGAACAAAACAAAAGTACATATTAAATTGCAAAAAAAAAAGATAAAAATTTTAATAGTTTTTTTTTTTAACTAAAAATTCTTACTTTTTCATAAATTCCCCCCCCCCCAAAAAAAAGAAGGGAAATTTCATACCCTGGCTAAGATATTATCGTACTTGGATAATAAACATTAAAGGTGTATTTACAACGAAATATAGAAAAAACATCTGGATGAAAACTACTATACAAAGTAGTATGTACAAGGTGGCGCAAAAGTAATCCTCCTATCAGGAAATGCTATAAATTTTGCGATTGGCCCCTAATGTCAGTTCTGTTTTGACATTTGTGTAGTAAACACATGCGAAATACACGTTAATAAACAATGCTACGCTACACTGCTCCAGAACGCGGAATATTGGTGACTATTTATTTGAGCAATAATGAAGATGATTTTTCATCAAAAATAATCATAAGTGATGAGGCCCATTTCCATCTTAACGGGTACGTAAATAAGCAAAATTTACGCTTCTGGGGCACTGAAAATCCGCGTGTAACCCACGAAGAGCCATTACACCCGCTCAAAGTCACTGTATGGTGTGCTGTTTTCGCTGGAGGAGTCATCGGACCTTTTTTCTTCGAATACGTCGCGGGCCAAACGGTTACTGTGAATGGTAAGCGCTACAGAGCAATGATCAACGAGTTTTTTTTTGCCGCAACTTGATGAATTGGGATTGGAAAACATGTGGTTCCAACAGGACGGTGCAACGCCACACACTGCTCGTGCCACAACCGATATGCTGAAGGATGCATTTCCCGGGCGCCTAATCTCCCGTTTTGGCGATTTGCACTGGCCAGCAAGATCGCCTGATTTTGTGGGGCTTTTTGAAGTCGCGGGTTTATGTCAACAAGCCTCAGACTCTTGCAATACAATATCCGTCAAGAATTTGAGGACCTATCGCCGGAAGTTTTGGCCAAAGTGATGGAAAATGCCATAAAAAGGGCTCAAATGACAATGAACTGTGGCGGCGGCCATTTAGATGACATCATATTCTCGACTTGATGTAAAAAAAATTAAAAGACCAAATAAAAATAATCCACAAGAAGAATCAAAGTTTTTCATTTTTTTTTTTAATTACAGCCAAAAAACATCGGAAGGTTATTTTTGCGCCACCCTGTAGTAAAAGTACACGCAATTCGTCATGGTCACACTTGCTGCAGCAAGAAAAAAAAAGAACCGCTTTTGTGTGTAAGCCTGCAAATTTTTTGTATAATCTTTCAACAAAAAAAAAAAAAAAGATTCATACTGTTCTTTACAGTAGTTTTTTATTACGAGTTCTACCAAAAACACTCACATGCTGTGTGTATGGAGTGCAAATCGTCACGAGTTTGTATCTCCTGGTGTTTAGTTGCAATGAATAGCACAAATTTTTAATAGTTTTGTAAGATATAAAATCTCATCTCACTTATTATTCTTCTCCTCTTGATTTCCTTCTATTGTTTGGCAAATTTAAACAAATTATGGGTATTTAAACACAATGACATTTTAAAAATTATGTACATTTTGACCATGATTTTTTTTTTTCAATTTAAACCTTTTATTTTCATTTTAGTGCATACAAGTTTTAGTGAATGAATATTATTTTTTCGTTAAGTGTACGTGTGGCCTTTTAGTGGTAGATAAAAATTTTATTTTAAATTGTTTGTGTATGTGGCAACCAAGTTTTAAATATCGGCATTTGACAGACATCAATGTTGAGAAAAGTTGTTATGGCTATCTTAGGCTGAAGATCTCCAAACCCTTCGGGTTAAAGTGCTCTTTAATCAGATGTTGTTCAAAGAAAATGTTTTCCTATCTTCGCGTAGTAACAAATAAGTGTGAGTACTCAAATGTAAGGAAGTTTCCTCTGGATTTAAAAAATGTATTTTGTTTTCTGATTCATGATATATGCGTCCCTATTTAAGACACCAAGTGGACGATTTTCCAAAAACAAAAAATTCACTGCGACGCTAAGGTTAGGTTAGATAGATGTGGTAGTCTGCCAATCAGACTCACTTAGACTATAAAGTCCCTTGTGATACCACAGGAGCTAGTAAAAAATTATATCACTAGCTTCCCCCGTCGAACCATTCCGATTGTCTCAAAAAGCCCCTAAGTCGGCCGATATCGATATCAGCCAAATCACCCAGGTCCTTAAAGAAACATGAGCCGTGAGGGGACTTCCTGCGAGCCAGGGCAGGACAAGTGCAGAGAAAGTGCTCCACAGACTCCTCCTCCTCTTCGTCACCACAGCTTCTGCAAAAGTAACTAGCCCCAACCCTCAACCTAACCGCGTGCCTTCCAATCAGACGGGCCTTGACAGTGGCAGCATCCTGTGCGTGCGCTTCCTATCCAGGCGGGTCCACATCTGTCTGGGACGAATACAACCATGGATAGAGGCCCTCCTATTTCTTGCTAACCCATAAGCACTCACCCGCAGCCGAAACTTGCAAGTGGCCAGAGGCATGCCCACAGATTCCAATTCGTGTGAAATGTGTAAGGTATTCCCCAGTCTTGCAAGCTCGTCTGCCCCACAGTTCCTTGGTATGTCCCAGTGGTCCGGCACCCAAATAACATGGATGCTGAACTGCTGAGCCATCTCGTTAAGAGATCTGCGACAGTTCAGGGCTGATGTCGAATCCAGGAAGACAGAATCCAGAGATCTAATGGCAGCTTGACTATCAGATAATATATTAATCCTCACTGTTGTTGGGACATTATACCTAAGCCACTCCGCTACCTCCCCAATGGCCAGAATTTCAGCCTGAAAAACACTACAGTGATTCGGCAGTCTCCGCGCAATACTCAGCTGTAGGTCCCTGGAGTAGACCCCGAAGCCTACCTGATTGTCGAGTTTAGAGCCGTCGGTATATAAGTCGACACAACGCCCACCATTGGGAGTAGTAAATGATGCCTGGAAATTCAGGCATCCTGTTAAGGATTACACTGTGACCATAACCATTGTCCGACCAAAGTGACAGCGCCCTCAACCGGACTGCTGCAGCTGCAGCTGTATGTGAACCAATTGTCCAGAGGCAGCATATGAAAAATAGCATTCAGCGCATCAGATGGGGTGGTACGAAGCGACGCTAAATTGATCACACAAATAATTTCGCATTTCTTCCAATGAAACAAAATGATTTTTTAATAAAATTCAAAATTAGTCCCATGGCGGATCTGTAGGGAACATCATATAATGGAAAATGAAACAAAATTTGTGTTTCCAATTCGGTTAATCGATTAATTGATTCCTCGATTAATTGCATCCTTTTCGGTTAATGTCAAAACAAATAATTAAAAACTCAAATAATTATACGACACGAGTAATCGTTTAAAATATATCGATTAACCGATTAAATTTTCAATATGGATTTTTTGACTTATTTTTGCTTTAAATTTGATAATTTTGTAACTTTAGGTAAGAAAAACAGGCAAGAAAATTTCAGAAAAAGTAATAACTAAAATAAAAAGGAATTCTTTTGAAATCAAGTGAAAGAGATCCTTAAGGATTAGATACGTAGCTTCTTAAGCAACTCAAATACATACGATACGAATAGACAATTTTTAGCTTTTTTTCAATTCCTGTTTCAAATTCTAATTAATTTAAATTATATTTTATGTAACGACAAGGTTGCATTTGTTATAAATCGACATTTTAATTCTGTAGGAATTCTTACATCTCCCAAGAATTTGTTTACAAATGATTCCAACCACAAAAAAATTTTGTTGTTAAATTATTGCCCCAGATCATAAGAAATAATTCACTTTCAAAAATCAGATTCTGAAGCTAGTTCAACCTTGGAATATGGAAAAATTTTGAGAATACATGGAGTTTATAATTCATGTTGAAAGCTTCAAATAAAAACTTCGGCTTCTTTCGTCAGAATCCGAGGTCTGAGAAAAGCCAAAGCCTCCAGAATAGCCAGAGCGTAAACAAACAAAAAAAGCTACTATATTAAAACGTATATTTTGTTCTTAGCAATGAAACGCCTGGCTAGGTATTTTTCTAACAAGCACTATGACGTTACCTATGTTATGAAATAAAAATATAAAATTGCTTTCAATTCTACAATTTTATTTCTTTAAAAATAGATTCGTTTAAAATTATTAAAAAAATAATAATAAAAATTAAGAAAAAAATAACATGGATTTTTGTAACTTATTCGACCTAAACGTGAAGATCTCACATGTAGAAACAAGGTTTCGAATTCGATATTTAATTGATTGTAGAAACACAAAAATGTTTTATCAACTACAAAAAACTTGGAAAATTTAAAGTCGAATTTTTGAAAGCAGCTCGTGGTTATTTAACAAAATTTCCTAAAAACCGCCAAGATTCTAATGCATGAAGAATCTTTAAAAACTTGGGGTGCCTTCGAATATTTAAACAAAATACCTGAATTCACAAAAAGCAGTTCTTTCTTTTCTTATTTATAAAAGAAATATATTTATTTTGCTTTAAGCGATTAATCGATTAATCGCTTATTTTCCGATTAATCGATCCGAATAACCGATTAATCAATTTCTGTCATTTTTCAAATAATGCTTGAACCGGTTAACCGACAGAAGAAATTTCCTTTCATTTGGGTATCCACACTTATTCCATATATTTATTTATTTTTTAGGAACGCCCGGTGCACTTTTCGGGACCACAACGGATCTTAAATGCATTTGTGAAATTTTCTTTCATTTGAGTACCCACCGTTATATGTTACAATGCGTAGCAGTATTTGGGGATGGGACCTGTGGGGGAACCCCGAAGAAAACATTTCTTTTTTACTACCCCATAAAGTGCACTTTTGCCACCCTTTGAGGAGATTGTAATTTTTTTATATTTTGTGATCTGCTAACTTTTTTTTTGTTTCCTTGCCCATCATTTTGCTTGGAAGAAATAACTGTTCTGTGACAATTATATACTCAGAAAATTATGCAGTTTACTGTTTGTAGTTTAATAAAAAATTAACTTATTTTAACTTTTTCAAAACTATTTACTGTCATTTACCGATTTTTTTTCAGTTTCATATTTTTTTAAATTTACCCACATTTTGTAGATTAAAAAACAAACAATACAAAAAACGAACAAAATTTCAATAAATGAATAATCAGTTATTTTTTACGGAATTGGTAGGTAAAATTTTAACATTAATTTTTTAACTGATTAATTATTTGTTTTTATTGATTTGTTAGTTGTTAAACATCATTTTAAAACAAATGACAAAAATCATTTTATTTAAATATAAAGTAAGTAGACCAGTTTTTGAATGAAAATTTACAAACTATTTTAAGTTTACAGTTTCGGACGAAGGGATGTTAAGTGCTTTTTTCGTGATTTTCAACTTAAAATGTCTTTATAGACGACCTATTTGCCCATCATTTCACTTGTCAAGTATAGTTCTTGTTAATTACAGTTTGAATGCCAACTTGGAGGACTTCTGAGAAGCAAGTGGCATCAGATACACAACATTTTTGTTCTATAAATTACCTTTGAACAATTTACTAATTTCCTAGCACACGATTTTTTCGTGATGAATTTAAACCGCCAAACGTTTTTTTATTTTTTTATTTGTGAAATATTTAAATATAGATGAAAAATAGTTGTTCAAAATGGCTGACATTTGCTTAAAAAACGCACCGACCCATCTTCACAGCACACACACGCATTCATAGTACATTGCTCCGATAGGTCCTCGCATTAGAGAGGTCAGATGGCAAGTAGTGCAATCCATTCAAAATGGTTTATTTCAACCCACGGGTGACAATAAAGTCAGCGTTTTTTGCTTAGATGTAAAGAGTTGTTAAACTTTAAGGGCCGATTTTGAATGTGAACCACACCTAAACGTCAAGTTTTTTTCTGCATTTCATTCGACATTTCTCAGTTTTAGACTAACTCAATTTGAACCATGAAAAGATACACAATCGAGCAACGCGTTAAAGTTATTCAGGCTTATTATGAAAATGGGCGTTCAAATCAAAATGCATATCGTGCACTTCGTGATTGTTTCGGTCAATTTAATCGTCCAAATGTGCGTACATAAGGAAAAATCGTGCAAAATTTTGAGCAAACCGGGTCTATAGGAGATGTGAAAACACCAGTGCATGCTCGTACAGCTCGTATTGCAGATAAATATTGCTGCTGTGTGGCTGAAGAGCCGTCCACCTCAACTCGTCGTCGTGCCCAACAATTTCACTTCTCACGCTCGTCGTTGAGGACAATAATGCATAAAAAGACTTGCATTTACACGCTTACAAGATGCAATTGACTCAAGAACTTAAGCCTCTTGACAATTCCAAACGTCGTCAATGGCAACAGTGGATGATCAATTTTCGAAGAAAATCATCTTCAGTGATGAGGCACATTTTCACCTCAGTGGATTCGTCAATAAGCAGAATTGCCGCATTTGGGCGAATAATAATTTAAGATGCACCTACAAAGAGTGGCTGTTTGATGCGGTTTATGGTCTGGCGGCATTATCGGGCCGTATTTCTTCCAAAATGAGGCCGGTCAGGCAGTTACTGTGAATGGTGTTCGCTATCGTGAGATGATAACGAACTTTTAATGGCCCGAATTGGAAGATATGGCTGTGCACGATAGGTGGTGCCACTTGCCACACAGCTAACGAAACAATGGCTCTTTTGCGTGACAAATTCAATGGCCGTGTTATCTCACGTGGTGGCGATGTCAATTGGCCGCCAAGATCATGTGATTTGACACCGATGGACTTCTTTCTTTGGGGTTATTTGAAAGAAAAGGTGTACTGTATAAGGTGTATAAGCCAGCAACAAATCAAGAGCTAAAGGATGAGATAATTCGGCACATTAACGGCATAGAATCTCAATTATGTCTCACTGTTATCGAAAATTTGGACCATCGGGTGGAGTTGTGCCGCCGAGGTCGCGGCGCCCATTTGGCCGATATTTTGTTCCATACATAATTATCATAATAAAAAGAAATGATAATAATTTCCTAAATAATTTGTGTTTTATTTAAAATCAACATCGGCCCTTAAAATTTAACCACCCATTACATGCAGAGTTTGAAGTTACTACATCCATAAATTTGAGAAGGGCGATTAATGGGGGCCCTTTACAAAGATAATTCCCCTTTTGCTTATCCGTCTAAAAAGTTTCAAACATTCCGTCTTGGTAGATTTCTTTTCTGGCGGCAAAACCTATAAAACAAAATTAAAGTTCCCTGCTCTGGGTGCCTAAGATGACACGTTTTCTCTTTTTAAATTCATTCTTCTACTTTATTGGAAATTCCAAATCAATCTATCCAGGAAAATACCTCATACTCCAAGGAAGACTTATTTTTCAGATTTTTACCCCAAATAATTTGCGAAGGCTTTTTAATGGGAAATTGTTTTCAATTTTGATTCCTCATTTTTTATCATGTTCTTAACACAAATTCCAAAGCGTACCGTATCAGTGGATTAACGCATCCATCAAGGAATACATATTTCAAAATTTCAGCTTTCTAGCTAGAGGTGTTTGAGTAGGTTGTCAAGATGCTGACTTTTCAACCGTTTCCACAAGTGGTTCAAAACGTTAAAAAAATGGCGCTACACCCGCTACAAAGCACGGATTTCAATATCTTCTCAATTCAAAAACTGTAAAAAAATAAGCTTTTCTTCCTTATTTTTATAATTTCTTTAAAGTAACTTCCTTGTTTTAAAATTTTTTTTTTCAACAAGTTTGTCAACAAGTCGTCCCTGACATTTCTTCTTTAATATTTCTTACAACAAATCTTCTTTTAGATTTTTTTACTTTATTTTCATTATTTTATTAAAACACGATGCTATCTATTCCCTGCCTGGAGGCTAATATTTTACATGGAGTTTAAAGTATTGCTTACCATAATACGATATTGTAATTTTTTCTATACATTAAAAAAAATAATAATAATTTTTTGTGTTGTACAATAGTTCCATATTTAAAATATTACTTCTGCTTTTTAAGATACCAATACTTGCTTCCTTTATTCCTATTCCTTAAATATAAATAGAATGGACATTTGCCCTTTGGTCAAAGATTTTCCTTAATAGTTTAAACATATTTTGTTACCTTTTATGTAAAATTAAAAAAATAATATCTTCTTTTGGTAAATCATGCTTACAGCAAAAAAGTTTGCCATTTACATGGAAGTAGAAAGAATATGTATGTTAAAAACAGTTGTAGGGATAATCTGCAGATTAAATTAAATTTTTAAATATGTAAATCTTTAAAATATTTTTGTTTTTTTTTCTAATCCTGGAAGAAGATATAAATACTTCTGGTTTAGATTATTTTCTTACAGATTTAAGTGATTTGAATTGTTGTTTGAATGGGGAAAATTTTGGGCTGGGACTCTCTTCTTCTCTTATTCGTAATTTTTAATACAGTATATTTAGTCTGAACGCCATTGACTTGTAGCTGTTTGCATACAAAATTAATTTTTTTTTTTGTTTTTAAACAAACAACATTCAGAAAATTATTCCAATTAATTAATGTGTTGCTTTTGTAGAAAGGGGATAGAGGAGTGATGAAAGTTGGTGGAAGATGAAAGTTTCAAATATGGCAACACTGTTATTACAGGTTGGTTGAAATTTTCCTGCGCTCACCAAGAGATGGCACTGCTAGCTCCAAACTTTTTTGCTCAAGTTGGTATAACTGTCCTGAGAACACATGCAAAGTTGCAAGTCATTCTGTCAATTCTTTCTTTGTTTACAAGCCATTTGAAGCAAAAAGTATATAATTTTCTATAGAGTATGTTTCTCTCTCACGAACTTTTTAGTACTCTCTTAGAACACGAACATAGTTTGGCGGCAACAAAGGTGAGTTTTGGTCGGCAACTTTTAGTAGTGTTTCGCAGTGCTGCCATATAACTAATTTTAACTATTTTTTTGCCGTTTTTTGGGATGCTAGAGATTTTTCAGATTACTTCATAAAAAAATTGTTTTTTTTATTTTATTCATGTATTTTTTCAAATTTTTCATATAAAATACAATATTTGTTCAATATACTATTTATTTTTACTAAAATTAGACATGTCTAATAAAGTAAAAAAATACAACAAAAATTTGCAATTGTGTTAAAAAATAGTTACGAATTTAAACATAACATTGTGACATGAAAAATATTAAAGTCTATGTCTATTCATATCCATTATTTCCCATTTCTATGGTAAAAATATATAATAAAGAGAATAAATATGCTATTAGTTGTTGCAACATAGAACTAAAAACCTATAAAAAATGCAATAATTTGAAAAAAAATTGTTTTCATGAAAAAACTGGTAAAAAGTTAAGAATCCCAAAAACTGGCATAAAAAATTACACTGTTTATGTGGCAGCACTGCATACACCAAATTTAATGTTTTTCAACACTTTAGCAACTTTGAAAATGTTGCCCTCTCATTTAAAAATGTTGCCGCTGAACTCTGTACCATGTTGAATTTCTGGTAGAGCAGGAAAAATACTCTATAGAAAATTATATACTTTTTGTTTGAAGTTGACGTGTCACTGATTTTTTTTAATATGGAAAAAATTTAATATCGTGCAGTCATTAGATTCTTTGTTTTGAAGGGTTTAAAAGCAAAGGAAATTTATGAACATTTGTTAGAAGTGTATAAGGAGTCCTCACCTTCAAAACGCACCGTTGAATTTTGGGCTGGTGAACTTAAACGTGGTCGTACCAGCCTTGAAGACGATCCACGCGAAGGACGACCAAAAACTGCAACCACAGCAGAAATCATTGAGCAGGTACATAATATGGTTAGTGAAGATCCAAGTTTGACTAAGCGTGAAATTGCTAATGCCATAGGCATCTCAGACGAACGAGTACTCCATATTTTACATGAAGAATTACGTATGAAAAAACTGTTTGGAAAGTTAGTGCCGCACACCTTAACAATTCAACAAAAACTGGATCGAAAACAAATTTCCCAGCGTAATTTGGAGCGTTTTAAGCCGAATAAAACCGGCTCAAAATGAGAGGATGAGACTTGGATCTACCACCATGATCGTAAATTGAAACAAGAACGTTTACAGTGGACTGAAGCTGGTTGTTCAGCTCCAAAGCAGGTGAAGTCACAACGATCAGCAAAGAAGGTTATGGCATCAGTTTTTTGGTATGCAAAAGGAATTTTGTTGATTGATTATCTTCAGAAAGGTTAAACAATCAACTCTGAATATTATTGCAGCCTTTTGGATCAGCTGGATGAAAAAATTCGTGAGAAAAGGCCTGGTTTAAAGAAGAAAAAAATCATTTTTCATCAAGACAATGCGCCTGCTCACAAAAGTGTTTTGACGATGGCTAAATTCAAAGAATTAAAGTACGAATTGCTTGAACACCCACCGTATTCACCACATTTGGCTCCCAGTGACTACTATCTCTTCAGAAATCTCAAACAATTCCTTCGTGGAAAGCATTTTTCGTCGAAGCCGTAGACGGTTATTTTGCAGAGCTTCCAGAAAAGCATTATAAGAATGGGATAAAATTATTGGAAGATCATTGGAACAAGTGTATTGAGCTTCTAGAAGATTATATTGAATAAAAAAAATATATTTCGTTACAAAAACAGTATTCTTTCATTTCGAGCGCAGGAGCTTTTCAACCAACCTGTACATGAGATGATAAATCTTAGAACAGTGATTGCTCGCCATCTGATGAAGAGTTGGCTAAATTATTAAAGCTTTCTAGTTCACAGCTCTGTTATGATATTTTTCTTCGGTGGGGTTAAGTGTTAAGAGAACACCAAAGGAGGGCGTTGCGTTAGGTATGAGAAATATAAAACTCATACATATTATTTTTCTAAATTGATGTTGCCGTTGCTGGGGATCGAACCCGCAACCCTGTGTGTAGCAGTCAATTACGCTAAGTATTATATCACATAACTATTGTTTCCAATTATTCGACCCTGCCGGTTAATCGGTTAGGTCATTATTCGAAAAATGAAGAAAATTTATTCGTTTATTCGGGTCAATTGATCGTAAAAATTGGCGATTAATCGTTTAATGTAAAATAAATGCATTTCTTTCATCAAAAAGAACACAAAGAGCTGTTTTTTGCTAAAATATCAAGTTAAGTCTATGGCATTGGTTTCAAAAGTGTTTGTTTAGGACAATTCAAAGCATTCTAAGTTTTTTTATTTAAAGAATCATGACTTATAATCTTGGGGTTTTCAGAGGAATCCGACTACTCTTTAAAAAGAAAATGCCAGACTAAAATGTCAGAATAAAAAATAAAAATGCCTAAATAAACAAGAGCTGCCTTTTAAAAAAATTCCATAACAAATTCTTAAAAATATGGTATGAATAAATTTTGCGAAATTCACAAACAAAGTTTGATAGAACTGGCCCTGTTCCCTGACTCTTTCACTACCTGGTTTAAGCTTTAGAGTTAAAAGAGGTTATCTATTAGAAAAGATATTCAAATCACGCATATTCCTGACAAGTACTCACCGATTTTTCTGTATTTTTGCTATTAAGATTTCAAATAAGCGAATTTTAAAATACTTTCGACTAAACAACTTAATTCTACTGAAGTTTCTACATCCTCAAAATTTGTTGATAAATCAAATTAGAAACAAAATTTCATCTTATTTTTTAGTTTTTAAAAATTTTTTCAGAGAATTTTAAATGAAACTTTTTTTTAGAAAATTCAGTTTTCGAATTTAAAGAAATTTTCATATTATTTTTTTTATAACATAAGTAACGTCTTAGTGCTTGTTGGGAATATACCTAGTCACGCGTTTCATTGCTAAGGAGAAAAGAATATTTTTTAAGAGGTTTTTTGCCAAAGCTCTACGTAGAGGCTCTATCTTTTCTAAAATTTCGCATTCTGATAAGATATTTTGTCAGCTAGAAATGCATGTTTACTAGAGGTTAAAAGCTCTAATTAAATTTTTTGGACATGAATATTATTTAAAATTTTATATTATTTAAAATGTTTTTGTTAAAAGAATTGAAACAAAACTAAAAATTGTTTATAATATTTCCTAAAAGCCTATATAACATTTGCTTTGATTCGGTTCAATTTTCTTGCCAAAGTTAAGAAAATTAGGAAGTTTTAAGAAAAACAACAGATTATTATTCGGGTCGTATAATTATTTGAGTTTTAAATTATTTGTTTCAACATAAACCGAAATAGAGGCGATTAATCGAGGAATCGGTTAACCGAATTGGAAACACTACACATAACTCATTCCAGACAAGTTAATGTTCTGCTGAACATTTTTTGTAAGTATGTTAAAGAAGTTTTTGTTTTATTTTCTGAAAAAAGAACTCTAGTTGCAATATTGTTAATTAAAGTTGATGCCGATGGTTATAATATAACGGTGAACGGCTTACGCTATAGAGATATGCCATAGTTTCTCAAGAATTCCATCCATCATTCGATTTTCAATTCTGATTGACTACACTCTAAAAAATGTTTGTATATGTACTACAATAAAATTGGTAAAGTTTTATGTAATATTACGAAAATTCGGTAATTATAAACAAAAAATGCCTAAAAATGTTTTGTGCACACTTTCATATACAATAATACACACAAGAAGTATTTTTAGACATATGTGCTTAAAATTAAACACTTTGTGCCTAAAATTAGTATTATTTTGTTAAATTAAAATTTTACGCACAAATTTTGTAAATACAGTACTTTTCGCTTATAGCGAACTTGAAGGGACTGGGCAAAATGGTTCGTTTTAAACGAAGTTCGCTTTAAATGAAGACTTGAAAAAACCATTTACATATATAAGTGCACATGCATGTGAAACTCCTTTGTCTATTTATTAAAACATTATTAGAATATTTTAATACAAAAAATTAGTTTTTAAAAAAATCAGTTATTTTAGTTTGCTTATTACCAATATTAGTTTCATTTATATATAATTCCACTTGAGCCAAGTTGTCAAGAATTTGTTGTGGAGTATCGCGTGACTGAAGAAAAGTTCTTACATAACTTACGCTACACATTGCATCCAGAGCAGTTGTGACTGGGATGGGCTCTTCGTTGTCCATATCATCGTCAAGGTCGTCATCACCAGCGCAAACAGACTGCAAAATAGCTTCGTCGTCCAATGCTTCCGTAGTTTCAAGGTCATCATCAAAACATATGTAATCATTGAAGCTTATTGTCCCAACTGTAAATGAAAATCATAAAGATTAATTAAAAGTGCGATAACTTAGCAAACCCTTTTTATTACCATCTGTAAAAGATTCCATTGGTTGATTTATCAATCCTATTAATGGCAGATCATCTTCCGAGTCGAACTCACCCTCATTCTTGGTAAATCCGCCGTGCCGAAAGCAATTAGCAACTGTTGCTTTGCTGACTTTTAACCATGCCATATGCAAAAAATTTATTGCGTCCAGTATACTAACTTTGAAGTCATCTTCACCCATATCAACTGAATAAACAATTTTTGAGAGAAGTATGTGGCGATATTTACTTTTCAATGCGTGAATGACACCTTGGTCCATAGGTTGTAAAACTGGGCTAGTATTTGGAGGCATAAACACTAATTTAATGCACTCTAAGTCCTTTGTATCTGGATGAGCTGGGCAGTTGTCTACCAGTAGTAAAATTTTTCGATTCACACGGCGTAAATTATTGTCCCATTGTCTTAATTCATTGTTTAAAATTTCGGATGTCATCCAAGCTTTTTTATTAGCTTGGTAATTAACTGGTAATTTTTTTATGTTTTTGAAGCACCTGGGATTCTTTGATTTTCCTATTACTAAAAGTTTTCGTTTCTCTGTACCCGTCATATTTGCTACTACGAGCACTGTTAATCGTTCCTTTGATAGTTTTCCACCTAGGCAGGTCTCACCTTTGAAGCGCAGTGTATTATTAAGAGTCAGTTTATAAAATAAACCAGTTTCATCGCCATTGAATATGTCCTCATCTTTAAAATTGTTTCTTATATCTGGCCACTTATTTTGCAACCAATCATTGACCACAGCCACATTGACTTCAGCCGCCTCTCCAACTATTTTTCCGCTAGTGATGTTGTGGCGTCTTTTAAATCGAACAATCCAACTTTCGCTGCACTTAAATTCGGAGTAGTTAAGCTTTTCTCCAAATTCTTGTGCTTTCGCCTGTAAAACGGCATTGGTTATAGTCAAATTACTCGCTCTTTTCTGAGTAAACCATTTTAATAGGCAATGGTCGAGTTCTATGAAACAAGGGGTTTTAACCTTTTTTATGTTTGAGGAGTTTTGCTCAAAATTAGTTAGGACCAAGTCCTTATTTTTCCAAATTGTAGCAATTGTTGACTTGCTGAGGCCCAATTCTTGGCATATTTGCTTTTGTTTTACACCTTGTTGTAAGCGTTTTATTATTTCATATTTCTCTTTTAAAGAAAAACATTTTTTTTGTTTTTCTTTTGGTACTACGTCCATCTTGTAACTTTGCAATTTTCAACTGCAGTCTGTACATCGTCTTCACACAAACAAACATTAAACTTAGGGAAATTCCCGGAATCGAGAACATAGAAAAAAAACACTGCGTGTTAGAGGTGCCAGTGCAAAAATATAATTTGTTGTTCATCGCACCACTTTTTGGTTCGTTTTAACCAAAAAATAAACAAGTTTTGCGTGCAAATAAAGTTTATTATAACCGAAAGTTCACCTTAAACGGGTTCGTAATAAGCGAAAAAAATTGCATGGTTTATTAGAAATAAAACGCGTACTTTTGAAATTGGTTCATTTTAGGCGAAAGTTCGTACTAAACGGGTTCGTTACAAACGAAAATTACTGTATACTAACTTTGAATGGTAATAAATATTTTGACATTTGGAAATTGGAAAATATTAAAAAAATTAAAAAAGCTAAAAACGAAAATTAATTTTTCAAAAGATTATAAATATAATATTTGCGAATATTGTGAATTTATGTTCAATTCGAATTCAATATAATTTCGAAATATATATTATGTATTATATTTATAATTCATTATTATTAAAACATACATTCGTGCAAAAAAATATTTTTCTGCAGTTTAATTTAAACCATGCATTGGTTAATTTACGCATTATTTTTATATAATTACGCATATAGAAATGCATTTTAGGCATTTCATGCGTATATTTACTGTTCAAATAGGTTTTTTTACGCACAATTTTACTAAATTTTCGAATTACTTTTAAAATTTTATTTAATTTTTACGCACTTTCAATGTGAAATTACCAATTATGTGTGTACCAACTTACGCATAATGTGTTTACTTTTTTCCGTTTACGCACACAGAGTAAATTTACCCCATTTATAGTAGGAGTACAGTTTTCTACTATAAGTTGGGTGAATTTCAACAGAAATTTATTAGAGTGTATGGAATGATTGAATTCTCAAACTACAATTAATGAATGGGAATAAATTCTTAGTTAACCTCAATCGATTTAATTTTAAAATACTTCATTCGATTTTCATCATTTTATTTGTAAAACACTGAATTCAATCGTTGGAAATACAATCGATTTTTACTCAATTGATATGCAAATTAAGGATTTTTTCATGCGATTGAGTAATTTGGAAATGGCATTGGACTTTCTTTATTCGATTTTAAAATTCAGAAAATAAATAACTACGTTATTAGTTTAAATTAAAGGAAATTGATGGTTTGTTAACAAATACAAGAAAAAAAAATGAAAAAAAAATCTTCAAAGTTGAAAAACCCAAAATTGGAAAAATTAAAATTGAAAAATCGCAAAAAAAAAATTATAAAACTCCCAAAATTGGAAAAAATCAATTAGATTTGAAAAAGCCAACATTGAAAAAATACTACAATTTGAAAAATAAAATTCGACAAAACGCTCGTTGAAAAAAATCGTCAAAATTTAAAAAAGTCGCTAATACCAAAAACACGCTTGAATTAAAAAAATCGCTGAGATTAAAAAAAATCGCTAAAATTAAAAAGTATATATTTAACCGAATCGAATCGCTTAGATACAATTTAAATCGTTCATATCCCGAAAATGCGCCAAAGAAATACTTTTTACACCACAGGTCTCAAGTTTTAAGTTAATTGGCAAAATATTTTAGATCGTGGTTATTTCGAGAACTCTTGATCGCAGAGAGGGAGGACTGTTTTTGGCGATATAAATTTATTTTTTAAGTTTCGGCGTTTATTCACTTTTCGCGATTTATTTTTACAAATCAATAATTTTTAACTGTGAATACATTCGATTTGTGTTGTTTTCTTGTTGGATTTGTAAGAAATTGTTAAATTCACTGTTATAAAATAACATAATTGTTAATTTTTCCAATTGATTTATATCGAATGAAAAAAAATCGATGTAATTCCCAAATTGTTTAATCACATGAAAAAACAAATCGAATAAACAATATGTCCCAAATTTGTAAATCGATTGAATTCCCAACAGATGATTGATTGAATTTCCAACTGATGGTTAATTGAATTCCCAACTTTCAAATCCAATGAATTCCTAATGATTGAATTCAATGATTGGTAAAATCGAATGAGTTAAATTAATTGAATTCCTTAAATGTTATTTCGATCGAATGACTTTGAAAGAGTGACAGTTATGCGAAATATAATTAAAGGTGCCCAAACTTACATCAACGCCGACGGCAGCCAATTTATAAAATTTATAAAGTTCGAATGAACATTATAAGTTAAAAACCAAATAATTTATACTTCAAACAAAAGTTATAGCGAAAGAAAAGCAGATGATGGTTTTTGCCCCATCCTGTAGATTTTTAAATTTTTTCTTTCGAAAAATAGTCATATGGCAACACTGGCATTATAGTTTATTGCTCTTTTTTAGTAGTTTTGTAGTGAGGGCTAACTACCATATTATTTATCTTTTAAGTGGAAACGTAATAAGATATAAATAATTTTTGATATTCTAACCTAAAAACGCAAAAAAAACTGTTTTTTTTTTCTTGTCACATTAAAAAATTTACTACACAGCAACTATTTTTGTTTACTTTAAAACGTAGTTACTTATTTTGTCTTTTAAAATAACTCTACTTTTTTTGATAAAAAATATATCATTTTTAAAAACTTACAATGGCTAGAGGCAGCTATGTGCATTAGAGGGTTAAGGTTGAAACTATTTCATTAAAATTACTATTTTTTGTAACACTTCAATAAATTTTTTAAGCATGTTTACGTTTCGAAGGTTTAAAAATTCGCCATATCGTTCGATTCAAGATCATGTAATTTTCATCTTAACTCGATGAATCAATGTGGATTATTTCTCATGCATCTTTTTCATTTAGGTTTGTGAGTTAAATACGAGATATTTTCAATTGACACTATAAGGCACGAAGAATATTGATGAAGGTCGTAGATAACCAAAAATCTGTATTGTCTATGATTACAAAATATTAAAAATTTTCATTTGAAAAATGTTCATGATATTGAACCGAATGTAAAATAAAATTTATACAGATCAATAAAAAAAACTCTGTTTAATTTTTTCCTTAACATTAGAACGCTTTGACAGTTTTATTACTATTTATATTTTTTATTTATATTAAATTTACATTTTTTTCTTTCTTTACAGGTAAGTTAAACTGTTTTTATAAAAAAAACGCCGTAAGTATTTTAAACAAATTTTGCATAATAAAATAATTTAGTTCCAAAATTAAAAAAATATATTTTTTTAAGAGAAAAAGGGAAAACTAACGAGAGGGCAAAAAAATGCGGAATAGTGCAAATGCGGTAATTAAAAAAAAAAAACTTTGTTGTTTGCAACAAAAACTTTTTTTGAGAATTTAAGGGTAATATCAAATTGTTTATTAAAAAAAAATATTAACACGTGCATCATTGATCAATTAGTATTAAAAATGTCACTAAACGAATCAGATCGACGTAAGCTAATTTGCAAATTTTGTAAAGAAAATCCGTTCATGAAAAGAATTGACATTGTTAATCATTTCAAGGACATTGGATTTAAAAAAAACTTTTATCTACTAGACAGTAAACTTGATAGAAAATAGAAAAAGTGTAGAAAGAAAACCTGCTTCGGGAAGGAAATGTTGTTTAAATTGAAAGCTGAAACCGTGGGCCGCTGCGCAAATTCTTTCCGAGAGTTGGGAATGAAGTATCAATGCCACAAAAATACAATTAAGAAATATTTGGAGTCCATGAGAATTCAAGACAAGAAAAAATCGTTTAATCAAGACTACACTCAGGATATTATGTAGTTAACTGTTTGTAGTTTAATAAAAAGTTTTCCGTTACATTTAAAAATAAAGGAACATACATTTATTTTTCAAAGAAATATCTATATTAACTTTTTTATACATTTATTCGAAATAATTTACTATCATTAACCATTTTTTTCAGTTTCATTTATTTTTTTCATTTGTTTGAAATTTAATAAAAATTTACCCACAAAACGGAAACTTGTGGTTTATTTGTGTCCGTAACAGTTATTACAAATTTAAATTTTGTTTGCTGTCTGTTTCAAAAAAAAATATTCAAAAAATTTCAATTTGTTTTTTTATTTAAATTGGTTGTATATATACAAAATTTTTCAATACAAATTACAAGAACTTCATAAACACACATACATATACAAACACATTTACACAAAAAGTGATTATAGCTTCATATGCATACATACATTTTGTATTGTACGAGTATATTAAAAAAAAAAAAATACAAAAACGGAAATAATTTCAAATAAATGATAAATACATTTATTTTTTAAGGATTGGTAGGTAAAATTTTGACATTTATTTTAACTGATTATATCATTTGTTTCTTACGGATGTGTCAGTTGATTAATCAACATTTAAAAATAAATAACAAATGGCATTTAATTTAAATGAAAATTAAGTTGACCGGTTTTTAAATGAAATATCATTTCTTTTAAATGATATTTTCAGTTATTTTAACTTACAAACTTCTTTAAATGTACGTCTCCTTTCCCAAAATTACTTCTCTGCAACCTCTGTGTATACATGTATGATGAATGATGAGACCTATTTCACAGTGGAAGGCAATGAATGGCAAGAATTTATTTATTTATTTTGTTAATAATCATATAATTACAAATTATATCCTAATACCCTAACCGAGCACTAGCAACAAAGGCCATCGGCTCGTTGTAGCGAAAAACAGACCAGATCCTCTGGTGGGAATCGAAACCACGACCCCCGCACTGATAAGCCAGTATTTTTCAAGGGCGGATTAGCTGTAAATGCAAATGTTTATAATGAAAAGTGTATTCCAGAACTTGAAAGATTTATCAAAAAATTCCGTAAAAATGAAAATATTGTTTTCTGGCCAGATTTAACATCGTCCCACTACGCCAAAGTTACCACAGACAATTTAAGCCATAGAAAAATCAAATTTGTGCCGAAAGATAACAACGCACCAAATGTTCCACAACTTAGACCAATAGAAACTTTTTGGGCAAACTTAAAGAGAAGAGTGTAAAGAAAATGTGGATTGCCTCATTCGGAAAATAAAAAAAGAGCTAAAAACCATCGATACAAACGGAATTCAGAGATCCATGCCTGAAGTACCAAAAAAAAATTCGGCAGGGAAACCGCTATGGGGTCAATATTTTTTTGTAAATTTGTTTTAATCTTGTGCCTAATAAATTAATAAAAACTAAAATGAAAATGAAAATGCTTTGATTATATATTTTTTTTTTTTATATTTAGCATTTTTCCGTATTTGTTTGCCCATACGTCATTTTAGCTCCAAAGTTTACCGAAATTCAATAATTAGCTAAGGATTGTATACCAACTCTCTGCATTAATATTATTAATTTCGCTTTTCGTAGGGTTTCCGAAATAGCTGGATTTTTCACATCACCCTATGTTCCCCTAATATTTTTAACTGAAGTATTTTAAATACATAATTTCTTTGTGAATTTGAATAAATATCCTTAAACGATTTTTCTTTTGTATTTGAAAGTAATGAATAATTAATGATATTTTAAATAGACTACATCTTTTTCAACATATGATGATATCGTTTCTCAATAACTACAAATAACAAAACTTACCTAACTCAATCGATTTTCAAGTGGCCCAACAACTACTGGAAATTTTTTATCAAATTTAAAATAAAACCTCAAGTACAATATTCACTTTACTAAAATCTTTTCTTTTAACATGTTCTTGAACAAAAAAAAAAAAAAAAACATTATAATTTAAACCTTGTAATAAAATTGTATATCTTATGATCTTATCAAAGATTGAGGATTGTCAACATATAGAAGGAAGATTTGTAAAGTGGCTATGAAAATATAAAAATACATAAAGATATAATCTAAAATTAATGATAAATTAAAAACTAAAAACAAAAACATTGGATACACTAAATTTTCATCAACAAAATACTGTTTAAAGCATAAATTTAAATTAGGAGTGAAACAAACAAAAAAAAAAACAATTAAAACACCCTACGTAACTTATGGTTTTAAACAACTAAACATCGTTTGGGTTTATAAACACTGAAAAAAAAATCTAGCAAGACTTTCAAATTATTCAGCTACATCTAAACTTTAAGTTACGAAGACCTCCATGAAGTAAAATGTCTGGGCGAAAATTAATTGGCGAGTTTTTAAAAACTGAAAAAAGTTTCTGAAACCTGATTTTAGGAATTAAAAATTTATGAGGATTTCAAATTATTTTCAATAGAGGCTTTTCGTGTCAATGAGCCTTCACACACGAGAACAATTGTGCTGGCATAATATGACAGCTTATAGGCAAGCGGGGCGAAGAGAAAGGTTTTTTGTTGGCGTTGAGCTTCAACCAGCTTCTACTCCGCATTAGCAGCACAATTTTAAAAAACATCAAACTTTAAATGAATACAAAAAATACTTACACACATATAGCTTTGTATATGAAAAGAACAAAATTTGTGCGCTTAAATATAAGTCTGGTGTGTGATGGCTCAATGGTATGAAGGAATATACAACTCAAGACCCAGTAATTTATAAAGTTACTGAGTTTTAGAAATCATTGCTAGCAAAAAATTTTAATATCTTCAGAAAACTAATTATTAAGAACCGTTATTATTCGGGAATTGATAAGTATCCACTACTTAATGGAAAGATTTTTATAACTAATACCATTAAAAATTATAATTATTTGAACAAAGGAATTTTGTTTTATTAACCTAAAATTTTTAAATTCGCAAATATAGTTAACAGTTTGGCTGAAAAGTTTGTAGAGTGACACATAGATGGCGCTAATGGTATGAAATCCATACGATTTTTAGTTAGCCCTAACCTTCGAAAGACACGTGTATAAATTTTACAGCTGTCAGACTATTAGTTTGTGAGACACAATATTTTGGGTGAAGCAACTTTTGTTTGAAAACAATGAATAAAAAGGAATTTCGTGTGTAATAAATCATTGCTTTTTAGCAAAAAAAAAAAAAACACTGCTGAAGCCAAGGCTTGGCTTGATAAACATTATTCGGACTTTGCATCAGGAAAATCAACCGTTGAGAAGTGATTTGCTGAGTTAAAACGAGGCAAAATAAGCACCGAGGACGATACACGCAGTGGACGCCCCAAAGATGCTGTTACCGACGAAAACATCAAAAAAGTTCACAAAATAATTTTGAATGACCGTAAAGTGAAGTTGATCGAGATATCTGGACATATCGTGAATGAATACACGGGTAGGCAAAAGCTCTGTGCAAACTTGGTGCCGCGCGAGCTCACAATCAACCAAAAACAACAACGAATTGATGATTTATGTGACAATGGATGAAACATAAATCCATCATTTCACACCGGATTCCAATCGACAGTCAGCCTAGTGGACTGCACGTGATGAACCAACTTCAAAGCGTGAAAGACGCAACAGTCGACTGGCAAGGTTATGGCATCAGTATTTTGGAATGCGCCGTCAACTATCAACAACGACTATTGAAGCGTTTATTGGAGCGTTTCAAGGACGAAATCGCGGAAAATGATGGCAAAATTATAGGAATTGTTTTTAAATTCAAGTATGAAATAAATTTTTGCCAAAATCCGGTTTAAACGAGATTTCGAGCATAGTGTAAGCTCAGTGAAAGGAAAGACCTTTGCCTGCAGTTTATTCCGCATACGGATAGGATACTAGGATTAAGAAACTAATTTTCTCTGTATTGCATTGTGCCAATTAATCACATGTGATGTGATCTTTCTGATAATCGAGTATCTCAACATAATTCCGGGACCCGGAAATAAGTACACTAACCTCAAGAGAATACCTCGCAGTGAAATTTCGATATAACAGTGTAACACAATTCAAAATGTTTGTGAGAATAATTCTGACTAAGTTATCCCTGGGGTCACTTAGCGATTCCTGTAGAAATTTAGTATGTGAGAGAGGAGAGAAAATTTATGAAACAGATACATATATTTTTAGCGGCCCATTTTAATGTTAAGAGAATAACTGTTTGTAAAGGAAAGTGGGCTTAACAGTTTTTGCAAGAATTTATTTCAGAAAACTAAATACAAGTTGTATATCAAATAAAAGATATTTTATAGGCCAATCTAGTACTCGTATATACTACTGACATTAACCCATTAGGGTCTGCCGACATAGGATATTTTTAGCTTAAGTCATGGCAGTCCAACAATGCGTATTAAAGAGCTGAATTTAGAAAATACTGGGTGTCCGCCGGAAAGGTATACTACTTTGTTTGTATATAATTTTTGATTAAATGAAAGAGAATGGATCTTATATTGTATGGAATACTACATCAGATAAATGTCCGCCTCTGTTAGCCTCACAAATGCGAGCCCATTTTTCATTTCATTCTCACACATTTCACGCGGTATTTTATTAATTTTATCACGAACATTTTGTTTGAGTTACTCAAGCGTTTCTGGTTTGTTTGCATAAACCTTGCTTTTCAGATATCCCCACAAAAAGAAGTCCGGAGCAGTCAAATCAGGCGACCGTGGAGGCCAATCAACATCACCATTTCTTGAAATAACTTGTTGTGGAAAGAGGTCTCGCAGTAATTCTAATATAATACTGGCTGTATGCGATGTGGCACCGTCTTGTTGATACCGCCCAAAGCATGCAGTTGTGGCGTTAAAAAGTTTTCAATCATATCACGATATCGCTCCCCATTCACAGTTACCGTTACGCCGTTTTTATTTTTAAAGAAGTAAGGTCCAGTGATTCCTCCTGACCAAATCGCACCCCAGACTGTCACTTTTAATGGATGCAAAGGTGACTGATGAATAATTTGAGGGTGAGTTTTCTATTGCCCAGAACCGGCTATTCTGTTTATTCGTATGTCCATTCAACTGAAAACGTGCCTCGTCACTCATTATGATTTTTTCATGAAAATCGGGGTTGTCATGGGCGAGCTGTAACATCCTGCATATGTACGGCAGCGTAAATGGTCTTGTGGAAGAAGGTCTTGTGTAAACTGAATCTTAAATGGAAACATATGCAAATTCTTGTTAAAAATTGTGGCCACAGTTGTTCTTTGAAGACCAAGCTCCTGAGCACGGCGACGAATTGAGGTTGATGGATTGTTTTGAACACTTTCTTGAGCAGCAGTAATGTTTTCAGTCGATCTTGCAGTTCGTTGTATTCCATGCTTGGGCCTATCACCTACAGACCCTCTTTCTTCGAAATCATTCACTACACGATAAATAGTGCGTTTTGTTGGCACGTTGTTTCTCCCAAAAATTTCACGTAACTTTCTCATCGTCACAGTAATCGATGATTGATTTTGATGAAATGTTTGAACGATTAAAACACGTTGGTTTATCGAATATTTTTCTATAATAAATTTGCCACGTGTCTACTTCACGACTGCCAAATATGAACTGTCAAGACTAATGTTTACCAAAATGGCGGCAAAACAAAGTAGTATACCTTCCTGGCGGACACCCTGTATAACGAACAATTTTTAAGAAGGTACTTTTAGGTTCCGACATGCAATTTTTAGGATGTCAAAAATTTTATGTTTTGTTTAAAAGCAGTCTTTTTCTTTTTTTTCCAAAAAAAAAAATGGCTCCGATGTCGGTGTTAGATCCTGAAAATATCCTCCTTTAAGTCTTAAAATTGTGGGTGATTTAGTTAAAACTCTCAATTTTAAGATTTAATTTTTTAGAGAATATTCTCATATTTGGCAGCTATAGCACATATTACAATTTCTTTCAGTGTAACTGGTAATAACAATGTATTTTTTTTTTAATTACAAACACATCATAAATTTAAGTTTAATGCTGATTTTCTTTTTTTAAATCAAGAATAATGATCTTACACAAGCTGTGGTTTAAATTGTGTGGTTTGGTTTTATTATTATTTTTTTGAACAAAAAATCATCATCGTGTGATTGAACTTGAAGTCATTGATTCTTATGATTGATATAATATCATGATATATTTTGTACTTTGATTATGTCAAAGTAGTTTGTAGCAATCTCATCATATCACTGCGTGAGGTTCTTGTCTAACATCCTACATATTTGATTATGAAATATTGATAATTTTTACACAATAAAGTGTGTCTTGTTAAATTAACAACTTCATTTTAAAGACATTTTATAATTTACATGACAGTAAATTAATGACATTTTAATAAATTGCTTATTAAAATGTCATTAATTTAGATGTTTAGTGAACTACGAGCATAAAAAAAAAGAATTTATATTAGATTTTGAAAACAAAATTTAAATAATATTTATTGAATTTTTTGACCCATGAACTTTGTGAGGTTACAGAAAAAGGTTTGTCAGTAGTAATGGGAATCAAACTTAAAGTTATTGCCGCCTTTTGTTTTAGATAATAGTTTCTTAATTTTTAAAACATAAAATTTATATTTTTCTACAAATCCTTCTATTATTATTCAAACTCTTTTATAAGCCGAACTTCCTTGTAGAACATTTTATTATTGATTAAATTTAAATATATTTTATTCTAAATTCTAAATTTAAGATATTTAAATAAAACAAATTTTAAAACCATTTTTAAGTAAAAACTAAAAACAAAACATTCAAAACAAATATAATGAGCAGAGTTGTACTACAGATGGTACGTTAATGGAATTTGGAATGTTAGACAGATCAATTAGAATTTTTTTTCTGGTTAAAGAGTTTTGGGTTGTGATGTCATAATCACACTCAATGTCAGCGCCACTGATTTGGTGTGCACCTGTTATATTGAAATTTGAATTTTGGGAGCCATTTATGTAATGGATGTCTTTGGTCTTACTGCTCTATAAATAAGAAACTAGCGGATCCCGGCGTGCTTTGGTACGCATGAATATTATCATTCAATCAAATTCATTAGTTCATTGCTTTCTCGATCAGCGAGTTCGATGAAGAAGAACCTTAAAATGATCACTCACTGACAGCTGTCCATGTTTATGCATGTATGCGCTACAACGTGTATTTACCGTGTGTATGAAGTCAGCACACAGTATACATACCGCACACGCTCATTGGCGCCTACGTATTTGTGGTTGTTTTTTTTTTTTTATATGGGCAAAATCACATGTTGACATGAAAAGTCATAACTCACGAACGCGTCGACCGATTTCGTGCAAACTTTAGATAAACCATCTACACCACCATACGAACAAATCCGAATCCCAAAATCGAGTTATAAAATCACAACACACTTGCAACAATTTTTTAATATAGATTTATTTTTGTTTCTTCCAAAAAAAAAAATAAGGTTCATGCTGACAACCAAGTTTGTTGGTTTAGTTGCAGCAACCAATTTTTTCTGTTGATTTTGAGGCAAACAAAATTTTGTTGTGACACTCAATTACTCATGACTTAATTGGTTTTCTGTTTTACAACCGCAAAATTCGGTTATCACAACAGCATTATTCGATTGGCTACAAATTCATTTGTCGGCACGAATCTATTTTCTTTAAGTGGTGCACCAAATAAAAAAACTTTACCCATCTCTGGCTTTTTTTTAACAAAATAATTATCCCAATATACCATATAGCAATCAAACTGCAATACAACTTGAGAATAAGCTTATGTATATAATAGTGTGTTTTAAGCTTTTCTTAATTTCGCTTATTATAATATTTATAAAATGTGAATTCACAAGCAGTATTTAACAATGCTAGAGAAAAGCTTATTATACATAACTTTTTCTCAAGTATGCTTATGAACAACATACAACAACAACGCAATATGACAAATGAAATAGAAATATTTTATTCTAGTCTTGTTGTCTTTGTTCTATGCTTATAATGCATACAACAAGTGCCATTACTTTTTCTTTAAATTTGTCAAACGTGTTTTGCGTGTACATTTAGTTGTAAATTTTATATAGTGAACGTGCAATTGCATATTTAATTTTATTTTTTTTTATTTATGGTAAAAATTAATTATTATTATTTATATTTAAAATTAATTTTTATTTTTTATATTTAAAATGAGTTATTATTATTTATTTTTAAAATTAAAATAAAAAAAATTAAATTAAATTAAATAATTATGATTTCTCTTTTTCAACTATTAATAATATATTATTTTTGTAAGCTTATTCTACAATTGCAAGAATAAGCTTTTAGTAATCATACACACATAATATTTTCACGAGGGTTCCGTTTTGATTTTTCTACAATTGTTACGATAGCCTTTTTCAATATATTCTCAAGTTTTTTTCAAGCTTAAGGCTTGTGTTTGTAAGCTTATAATAATATTTTTCTCAAGTCATTTGGTATGTTGGGATTTATCAATTCCACTACACATAAAATACATAAATAAAAATCTATTTTCTAATTAAGTCTTTCAGTTCAAAAAAAAAAAAGAGAAAAGAAACAACAAAAAATCTCCCCTAAAACAAAAACAAAAGAAAAACATCACAACAACCAATAAGAAGTTAAAGAAAATATAAATTCAAGATCTAAAAGATAAACAATCTAATGACATGAATTGAAGATACCAACAGATACAACCGACTGACTATCATTTATTATAAAAAAAAACAATAACAACAACACTTTACACTTTTACAGAAGCTGTTACACGGGTGAACGCCTGCTGTGGTTGCATGGTATGCAACGTGGAATGAACCAGTCAGCCAGCCAGCCAGCAGCAACAAATGAAACTCAAGTGTTTGAACACAATACTAGAAAAAAAACACCAGACTATATAATATGAAGAACAGAATTAACTGGCGAGTTTTTTGAAAACTAAAAGATGCCACAAAGCAGACAGTAATACTTAATTTGGCTACAGGGTATACTTTTTTTGATCTTTAGTAGCTATTAACTGAAATTAACTAAGAGAGATTAAAATAGTAAAATTTTATAAAAACCCTGCATGTATCACTTCTTTAAAAATAGAAATATGTGTTGTATAAAAATACATGATCATATAAAGCTATACATAGTTCAATATTTGATCATACATGATCTCATATACGACCATATATTTTCGAATCCGAAATTTGTTGTATGTTTTCGTAAATGATCATGTACGCTCATATATGATTCATGTATGCTCATATATGATCATATATGACCATATACCGTTATATATCCTCAAATTTCGAATGCGAAAACAAATGAAAATATATGACATATATTAAACTATGCATGGAGTTATATGATCATATATGCCCATGTATGTTGATATACCAGCCCATATGTCGTCATGTATATTCATATATAAATAATTTTTTACATGGGCAAGGTAATACTTTTATAATAAATACAGGCTGTCCGCCGGGAAGGTATACTACTTTGTTTTGCCGCCATTTTGGTAGACATTAGTCTTGACAGTTTCATATTTGGCAGTCGTGAAGTAGACACGTGGCAAATTTTTTATGGAAAAATATAAGTTAAATCAACGTGTTTAAATTGTTAAAACATTTTATCAAAATCAATCATCGATTACTGTGACGATGAGAAATTTACGTGAAATTTTTGGGAGAAACAACGTGCCAACAAAACGCACTATTTATCGTGTAGTAAATGACTTCGAAGAAAGAGGGTCTGTAGGTGATAGGCCCAAGCATGGACTACGACGTACTGCAAGATCAGCTGAAAACATTACTGCTGCTCAAGAAAGTGTCCATCAACCTCAATTCGAAGCCGTGCTCAGGAGCTTGGTCTTCAAAGACAACTTTGGCCACAGTTTTGGACAAGGATTTGCATTTGTTTCCATTTAATATTTAGTTGACAGAAGAGCATCTTCGCCGCCGTACATATGCCAATAGGATGTTATAGCTCGCCCATGACAACCCCGATTTTCATGAAAAAATCTTAATGAGTGACGAGGCACGTTTGCATTTGAATGGATATGTGAATAAACAGAAAAGTCGGTTCTGGGCAATAAAAAACCCACCCTCAAATTATTCATCAGTCACCTTTGCATCCATTAAAAATGACAGTCTGGTGTGCGATTTGGTCAGGAGGAATCATTGGACCTTACTTCTTTGAAAATAAAAACGGCGTAACGGTAACTGTGAATGGGGAGCGATATCGTGATATGATTAAAAACTTTTTAACGTCACAACTGTATGCTTTGGGCTTGATTAACATGTGGTATCAACAAGACGGTGCCACATTGCATACAGCTAGGATTACAATGGAACTACTGCGAGACCTCTTTCCACAACAACTTATTTCAAGAAATGGTGATGTTGATTGGCCTCCACGGTCGCCTGATTTGACTGCTCCGGACTTCCTTTTGTGGGGATATCTGAAAAGCAAGGTTTATGCAAACAAACCAGAAACGCTTGAGCAACTCAACTAAAATATTCGTGATGAAATTAATAAAATACCGCGTGAAATGTGTGAGAATGTAATGAAAAATGTAATGTGCTCAAAAGGCTCGCATTTGTGAGGCTAACAGGGGCGGACATTTATCTGATATTGTATTCCATTTGCCGACATTAAATAAAACATTTATCAATATAAGATCCATTCTCTTTCATTTAATCAAAAATTATAAACAAACAAAGTTTAGTAAAAAAAAATATCGCTGGGCTCAAACTAGCAAAATTTTCCGTAATAATAACAAAAATTTTTTTTTGCCATTACATACTTTATTTTTTTGGTGAGCGTAGTTTACATCTAGACGTTACATAAATGGCGCCCAATGTGTGTCATGAACTTACGACATTAATGTTTAGACCTTCACATTGATTTGAAAAATTTAAAGATACTTTCAGTTGTTTTAATTAAATCAAAAGAGAGTTCACACGTTTAGAAACCGCTCCCGACTTACAAGTCGATTGGTATGAAACCCGAATATGTAATATAGAATCCAAGTCCAAGGTTAACCGCACACTTTTTAAATGTATTCTGCGATGTTTAAAGGGTAAAAACATGTAATTGTTGGAATTTTTAAAAAGAGAATAAATGTAGATTAAAATATTTATCAAAATATGAATTAATGGTTTTTGTTTTAAACTTGTCCTTTCAAGAATTTCCTTTCTTTAATTATTAATCAGCGCAAAATAAATAAAAACATTTACTTACTGATTTGGTTTCAAATACGTAAAGGATATTATTTTTATAAAAATTACATACCTGCAAAGAAATGTAAATAAAATATGGGTTAATAAAGTATTCTTTATGTAATAATTAAATTATTAAAAATTAAATGATTTTCCAACTAATAAAAAATGTTTAACAAAATTGGAAATCCTTAAAAAAATTATCAATAAAAGCAACTCTCTTCCTTTAAAATTAATATTATTTAACATACATCATATTTTACATAACAACGGTTGACAAATGCGGTCTTTTGTCGATCTTAGTGCGGCCCCCTTTAAAATTTAAAATTCTAATTTTCTTAGATTTTTTCACAAATTCTCTTTTTTTTTTCTTAAAATTTAATATTTATATTTTTTCTGAGAGGTTTATATTAAAGATTAATTTTAATAAGTTTAACTGAAAGTTACACTCAAAACAAAAAATGAACTAGAGTTTAGAAAAATTAACTTATTTGAAGGAAATATTTTAATGGTAACGGCGCCAAAGAAACTTTTTACCTAAATTTTATCAAATTTTCCTTGAAATTAAGAAACAAATTTTATTTAAAATTTAGTAAAAATTTCTAAATTATAGAAAAATTTTACTACTGAGAAGTAAATTTTTATTAGAAAACAGTAAAATTTCCTCCTAATTAGTTTATACATCGTCTAAAATTTTACTCTTAGTTAGGAAATGTTTTCTTGGTTTAAGAAAAAATTTATTCAAGTTAATCATATATTTTTTTTTACTAAAAACTAGGACTTAACTCCCTAAAAATGAGAAAATATTTTCTAACATCAAGTTAAATAGCACTTCTTTTAAGTGAAAATTATCATAAAAATTTTCTAATAAATGTGAAACTGTTTCTATGGTAAAGGTAAGATTTTTTAAATACTTTACACTCATTGTGTAAGTATTTTCCTACTTTCGGTGGACTTCCGCTTTGTGAGGACACTTCTCTTAACAAGCTTTTTGCTATATATTTTTGTTTTTAAATTGAATTATACTAAACTCATGTATTTAAAATATAAATTAAATGTCATTAGCAAAAAGGTAAACAAATTTAAAACATGTACTGCAGGATATCCTGAAACGTAATAAATTTTGACAAAGTCAAATCCTTTTCGTAGTTAATTAATGGTTCTGCTTGAGAGAACTACAAAAAGGGACGCCCTACTTGACACACGGCATCTATGGCTAAGGAACACTGGGGGTCCTTTGTCTCTTTAAATTAACTAATTTATAAAAATTGTTGCAAAAATTCAAAATATCACAGTTACATTTATATTTTTATTAGTAAAAAATGGAAAAATTTCATAATTTTATTTTATGACATTTTTAACTTAAACTTTAATTAACATAAATATTCAATTTTTTTAAGCTAAAGATCTTTTTTTTTATAAAATTTCTTATTTTATTTCGATATTAAAAACAGAAAATAATTATAAAAAACGTTATATGTTAGAAATGTTAGAAATCATAAATACACCTTTGACACAGAGAATGAACTTTAAAGCTGACACAAATTTAGCTCAGAATTATAGATATTTAATTAGTAAAAAATTAGGAAACTTAAATGTATAGATATGTTTTTAATAACTATAATAATTTAATTTCATAATGTTATTTTAGTTTATAAACAACATTTATTTTGTTCAATTACATAAACCAAAGTAAAGTATTAAACCAATATGAAAATATTTTTTACTGGCTTTAGCAGGAAAATGTTGTGTATAAAATTACCACTTCTATTTGTTTAAATGTTAATTTAATTTTTTAAAAATTTAATTTATATTTAAATGTTAAATATTTTTTTTTTTTTTTGTTTGTCAACTTTTTCATAATTATTAAAATTTTGTTTTTTCTGAAGATGCTAACAAATTGTTAGCGAAATATCGAAAATAAAATAAGAAATTTTATAAAAAAAAAAAGTAAAAAAGGGCTAAATTCGGCTGTGCCGAATCTTTGAATACCCTCCACCAAAGGGGATGAAGATGATACACGTATATACTAAATTTTGCATGAACTGTAATATGAATATGTTTTGTCAATTTATGTACCGAACTTTTGTTATTTAGTTTTAGCAATGTTATTTACAGAGGTCTGCTCTGTTAGCGACTTTAACATTGTTCATTTTTACGTTAACTTAGTTATCATAGTATGTAAGACAATAAATGTAATCGAACAATAAGAAGACTTAATAACATTTTTACTTACTTAACAGAAAAAAAATAGATACAGAAAAATTGTACAAATTTGTATGGAAAATTTAGAGGTACCTTCACATTTTCACTCATAACTTTTGAACCGCTTGACCGATTTTGCTCATTTTAAATACCAAACTGCTCGGGAGGATGTTCAATAATCTGGGTAAAAATAGGCACCCCCGCTTGCGTCTTCGTGTCGTGATCTGATTTCAACAGACAGACAGACAGACAGACGGACAGACAGACGGACATCGCTAAATCGACTTAAAATTGCATAAGGATCACGAATATATATACTTTATGGGGTCTTAAACCTATATTTCGACATATTACAAACAGAATGACAAACTGATATATACCCTCACCATATATGGTGGAGGGTATAAAGATCTTTAGTTAAAAAAAATTTATTATTAATATTAAAATAAGATCGAATAAAGTAATATAACTTTAATTAACATATATAGGGTCCGCCATCTAACGTTTTTTTTTCAACTAGTGCTTATTTCGTGAATGGTAACACTTAGCTAATGTCTGATTTGACAGATAATTAGTTTTATCCTTCCGCTGAACAAATATGGTTGTGTATACGCTTGAACAACGCTGGGAAATATTGCGACATTACTTTGAAAATCATGGTAATGTTGCAGAATGTCATCTTTTCAATGTCATCTTTTCAGATGAAGCTCATTTTGATCTTGGCGGGTATGTAAACAAGCAAAATTGTCGCATTTGGGGCACAGAAAACCCGCACGCATACATTGAAAAGCCGATGCATAATTGGGCCATTTTTCTTAGAACTCATTTTCTAAGAATAGTCAATAGCGATCGTTATCGGGCCATGTTGAACGAATTTTTGTTCACAAAAATTGAAGAGAAGGATATTGGCAACATTTGGTTTCAACAGGACGGCGCTACGTGCCACACAGCCGAAGCTGCACTCGATGTTTGGCCACCTCGGAGCTGCGATTTGACACCGTTGGACTATTATTTGTGGGGTGCCGTCTAAGATAAGTGTTACGCCGACAAGAGAGAGAAATACAGCTGCACACAATCGATAATGTGCTTAAAAATTGGACCGATCGTGTAGGCATGGCCAGCCGAGGCAGCCATTTGAATGAAATTATTTTCCATTATTAACCGAAAGGATTGTACTTTCAAATAAAAAAAGAAATTTGAGAAAATATTCAGTAGTTTTTTTTTATAGCATTTTCAAAAAAAAAAAGTTATTTGGCGGACCCTATACAAATTTTAACTATTTTATTATTAAGTGAAACAAATAGTTTTAAAGCCTTCGGTAAATAGCCACTATGCCGTAATGTAAAAAATGTGCTTGCGATATTTTGTATTGTAGTCAGCAAACAAAATTATTACAAAAAAGCGCAAATTCGAAATTTTTTACCTTTTTCTGACAAAATTTTAAAATATATTTTAAGCTATTTTAAGTTCAATATTTAAGACTGTTAAGATTAGAGATGGGCCATTTCTGACTCACGCACGATCACGAACTAAAAATTACAATCATGCACTATAATTTTTTTAAATGGTTACTTAAATTTGTTTCCTTTAATAATGTTTTTTTCTTGAAAATTAGAAAAACTAATTAGATCGTTTTCAATTGTATATATATATATTTTTTTTTTTTTAGAAAAGAATATAATTTAAACGTTTTCCAACAAAAATAAATTCTATACCTAAGTTTATAATTTTTCAAAAATTAGAAAACTTTTACTTGAAAAAAAAAAAAATATTTTATTAAAATTTTTAAAGTTTATCTGAACTAACTAGCTTGAAAATTTTCCTTAGAAATGGTTTATCAGTTTCTAGAATCAAATAAATTTTTATTATAACATAGAAAAAAAATTATTACTTCTTGTTTTTAATTGCCTAAACTAATTTTTAGAAAACAATTCTTAAAAATTAGAAATTCGTAGACTTAGAAACTGAATTTCTAAAATTCAGTAAAATTTAAATTTAAATTAAAATTTCTAAAATTTAGTAAATTTTACTACTCACGAAATAAAAATGAACACCCATTAAGTTCAAGTACTTTCTCATTTTAAGTTACACACATTTTGGAACTAAACTTAGTTTTATTATATTTTAGTATAGAAATTTCTTAAATCTAGGATGTTTTTCTTAAAATCTGGGGTCGAATTACGGCATTCGTGATCGTAATTTTTCGATCAAAATTAGTTTTTTATTTCTAAAAATCAAACATTAGAACGGAATATTTTCCATCAGGGATGTTGTAGTTTGGCCCCAGATTGGAAATAAAAGTTAAAGTTGGTGTTATCATTATTAGTATTATTGTGGTAACTTTTTTAAAAAACAGTTTTCGAACAATTTCGTTCGATCACGAATGCCGTAATTCGGCACCTGATAACTTTTTATTTAATATATTTGTTTTTTTCTTCTAAAATCAAGAAATATTACTTAAGAAAGGTATGAACTATTTCTGAGTATATAAACTATTATAGTTTTCACCCAAACATAGGAAATTTTATTCATTTTAACAAAAATTTTCAAAGTTTTAATAAAATTTTACTTAAATAGAGGTAAATTTTTAAACTATATTATTTATTTATTTTTTTGTTTGAGTGCAAGTAAAAGTATTTAGTTCCACAATTTAGTAAAGAATTAAGGTATTTAAAAAACCTTTTGGTTTTGGTTGTAAAGGGTGGTTAAATTTTAAGGGCCGATGTTGATTTTGAATAAAACACAAATTATTTAGGAAATTATTGTCATTTCTTTTTATTATGATAATATGGTATGGTTCAATTATGTATGGAACAAAATATCGGCCAAACGGCCGCCGCGACCTCGGCGGCACACCTCCATCCGATGGTCCAAATTTTCGATGACGCTGAGGCATAATTGAGGTTCTATGCCGTTAATGTGCCGAATTATCTCATCCTTAAGGTCTTGAATTGTTGCTGGCTTATCGAAGTACACCTTTCCTTTCAAATAACCCCAAAGAAAGAAGTCCAACGGTGTCAAATCACATGAGCTTGGCGACGAATTGACATCGCCACCACGTGAGATAACACGGCCATTGAATTTGTCGCGCAAAAGAGCCATTGTTTTATAAGCTGTATTTCCTTTCGATTTCGCTACTATATAGTATTTCATAGCTTTAAAAATCAAACAACATGTTATCTACAGAAACCTTAGAGTGAGTGTACAAGACTCGTATATATTTGGAGTCAGACTGTCGGTGTTTATCAACTTAAAATTCACTAAAGTACCTTTATTTTTGAATTGTTCCACATTTTGTGTATTATTTCTAAAAAAAATAATGTTTTCCGTTAAATCATTTAAAACTATTTAAAGGTAATACATTTTCTTCTAGCCGCGTTTATTTTTCGCTTTGTCATTATTTGATGTTGTTATTGATATGACAAACAATACTGAGCACATGGCTCTTGAAATTGCTCCCTTTTTATAAGTTGTTAAAGAAAAAAAAAAAAAGAAATTATTTATATTAGCCCGTGTGTTTGGATTGAAAATTGTTTATTCTTGCTGCAACTTGCAATATCATGTTTGTTTACTTAGAGGGGGGAAACAAATGTGAGTTTGTGTTTAGTTTGGATTTTGAAATATTTTCAACGCTATATTTTCCCGCCTCTGTATTAATTTCTTATATTCGATTACACCCTTGTAATTTTCAAGGTATTTTCAACAAAAAAGATTTTAACATTAAGATCATTTTGAAAATGTTCACACATTTTGAAAAATTTTAAATCTCTATTATAACTAATTATACAGTGTTTGAAAGGTGGGCGTGTAACTGTGTGAGTGCATGAATATATAATTGTGTGTGGTTTTGAAAAAAAAAACAAAACAAATATATTCCTGTTGTTCGTTAATTTGAATAATGAAAGTGTTAATAACTCTTCTTTTCTTTGTGGATTGAAAATTTAAATTCCATCTGGTTTTTTGTGTTGACGGGGAAAAATTATATTGATTGCTACTAAACTTATAAGTTGTAAAGGTTCTTATGGGGTTTCGATACAAAGGAAAAGTACAAATTTGCGCTCATATATGAAAAAAAAGTAGAAAAATGTATTACTTTTGAAATCCACAACTAAATAGAAAGAGTTGTAGGATTTGAATCTTCCCGAAAAGGTAGTATAGGGAGGTATCTTTGAAAATCCATAGATTGAGTGGAAATATAATAAAATTTGGTATTCTAAAAAATCCGCGATTGAAACTCACGATTGAATGGAGATACTATAATTTGGTAACTTAAGAATACCACGATCGCATGCAAAAAATTTAAAAATTAGTAGCTTTAAAAAAAGATTGAAAGGAAAGTGTGTTAAAATTTAGCACCTTGGGAAAACCACTTTAAAGAAAAAGGAGCAGGAGAATTGGATGCCTTAAGAAATTCAAGATTATTAAAATTTTATACGTTAAGAACCCGCAACTGAAATACAGGATTAAAATAGATGATTGTATAGAAAGTGTAGGAAAATTTGGTACCTTTAGAAATCAACGATTGAATACAAAGAGCAGTAAAATTAAGGACGGTATTAAACTCAGGATGTACAAATTGCCAATTTTTTTTTTTTTTTAGCCATGATGCCATGCTGCCATAAAATTTTCATCCTGATTTATACGGACCGTGGTAAAATATGATATCGTATCTTTAGGAATTCACGATTAAAAAAAATTAATAAATCCATGATTGAGTATAAAGAGTAGTTGAATATGTTACGATAAGAAATTCACAGACTGAGAAGAAATAGTTCTGTTTGGAACATTTAGAAATCCACTACTGAAAAGAAGAAGTAAAAGTTTTTACCTGCGGAAAACCACGACTGAGAAGGGTATGAAAATTTGGTGTCTTGAACAATCCACGTGTAGTAGGAAAAGTACACTCACCAAAAAAAAGTCTGTAATGGCAACTGAAAATTTTGCTGTTATTACGGGAAATTTTGCTAATTTAAGCCCAGCGGTTTTTTTTTGCTAATCTTAGCAACACATGTCTGCTGACGTGTAGCACAATGAAATTAGTACAAAAATTAGTAGCCGCTACTACATTTTGGTATACTTTTTGCAATGTGGAATTTAAAATCTGTTTGCTAAAATCAGCAAAAAAATTACTAAATATTATTTATATTAGTACAAAATTTTAAATTTATGTTTTTTATCGAGCATCAAAAAAATTTTTTTTTTTTTTTAATATTTAATACAAAATTAAAAACAAAATCAAAGGCTTAAAAGTTGTTAAAACATAACCGAATTAATCATTTTGTTTAAATTTGGTAATTTCTGTTTTGAAAAATATTTTAGTAAATTTTTTTTTTTTACTTTTAATTGTTTTTAGGGCTGATTTTTAGAACTAAAAACTTTTTAGCGCTATTTTAAGTGCATGTTCTATTTTCAGACATGAGTCGGTTGTGAAAAGTATCTTCACTTCCGATCGCTTTTTTAATCTATAATTATTTTAGTTTTCTTCGATCTTCTCTATTTATATTATATTCCTTATTGAGCCAAAGATCCTTTATTTATAATTAGAATTATAAAAAAAGACAATTTCTCCTGAAGAAGTCACCCAATGTGGTGACGAAATATTGGGATAAATAAAGATTTATAATTAAATTTTTTATAAATAAAGGATCTTTGGCTCAATAAGGAATATAATATTTTTTAATCTATGTAACATTTTAAGGCAATTTAAGTTTGTAGGTATAAGTTTTAATTATTAGAAATAAAATTTTCTTCAATATCAACCTTTTTAAAAATTAGTATTTTTTTTTTTTTGGTAATTTTCGCAAATCGGTTTTCAAAAATTTTTTAAATGATTTCTGAAATTAGCAACAAAAATTTGTAAATATTCTGTAAAAACTCTGTAAAATGTAAATAGCAAAAAGATTTGCTAAATAATAATTTTTTAACTAAAATTCAGCACAAAAATAGTAAAGTGGAATTGAAAACCGTTTACAAATTTTTCTACTAACTTTTTTTCTGAGTGTAGTAAGATTTGCTACTTTTAAGCCCCACGAATTGAGAAGAAATCGTTAAACAATTTGGAACCTTAAAAAAATGCCCGATTGAAAAGGATTAGTAGAATTTTGTGGGAAATCCACGATTAAGTATAAACAGTAGTAGAATTTGGTATTGGGACCTTGAATTAATAACGGATTTATTGTGAAAAGATAGTTATGCATATATTATTCAAAGTATTGTCCATTGCTGGCCACAACTTTTTCCCATTTTTTTGCATTGTTGATATTAAGCGAACTTCTGCTAGAACAGGCCATGTGCCATGTGTCGGGAGAATACGACGGATGGGCTAGGACTTCCCATTTCAGCGTTTCCAAGTAGGTCTTGGAACATGTGGCCGAGCGTTTTCATGCCGCAAAATCACTTTGACGTGCCTTTCTTCGTACTCCGATCATTTTTGCTTCAGTGCGTTGAGTCCCCCTGTGATCGTTTCAATTAGTTTGAGCAGCTCGCTGTAGATCATGCCTTGCTGGTCCCATCAGATACAAGGCATAAGCTTTATATTCGGCTTTGATAGCTGTCCTTGCAAAACCCATGACTTCTTGCGATTGGGGTTGTCGTAATGGATCCACTTTCCATCGAGATGAAAAAAAAAACCTACCTTTTTAAGCGTTCGAGTAGCTGTTAACAAGCTCAACGTAGCGCGTCTTTAACTCGTATGGGACCGAGTTTGAATCAATCACATGACTTTAAGGTGTTTGCCAACTGTCGACTCATCCACTCCCAATGATTCGGAAAACTCCCGAAGCATTTGGCACATAGAGCAATAATTCCAATTCTTCATGTTCAAAGTTTTTGGGTTTACCCGGCCGTTTCTCGTCTTTGAGCTCAAAATTTACACTTTTGAAGCGACCTAACCATTTCCGACACGATTGTTCAGATAAAGCATGCTCGTCGTAAACTACCACTAATATTCGATGATCCTCGGCCGTACTTTTCTTAATATTAAAGTAATGAAGAAGCACTCACCGTAAAAAAAAACTTTATCTGGTACGAAATTCGACATGTTCGAGGCAATATTTATTAATGTTGTTTAAGTTTCAACTAAATGACACAAGCTGCCAAAGACGCTCATTCACAATACACATACTCATTAATAATTCAAGGTCCCAATATCTTAAGTAAGCACGATTAAGAATTTGTTTACTTAAGAAATCCACGGTTAAGTAAAATTTATTACCTTAAAAACCCAAGACTTAAGTCTGCAATTAAATAGAAAGAGTTTGAGGGTGACTCTGGTGCATGCAAATATTGCGTGCAATTTTTGTTTGTTGGCGAACGGATTAGCGAAGCAAGCTGGGTAACAAAAAAAAGCACTGTTTTCGTTTTCTGTGCATGTTTTTGTTATTTCTCTTTCGCACTCATATGTACTCTTCTTCAGTTTTAGTGCAACAAAAGTCGCCGTATAAATAGACATATCTTTGGAAGCAACTTTGAAAAGGGAATTAAGAAAATTGCATGCAATAAATTGCATCGTATAAATTGGTAAGAGAATTTGATGCATTAAGAAATTCACGGTTGATTAAGTTGAGATGGCTGGTCAAAGATCTCTCATAGACCAAACAAAATTACCAGAGATGAAACGATAAGTTGAGATTGCTGATCAAAGATCTCGCATAGACCAAAAGGGTCCCTTAATTTACCGGAGAAGAAACGATAAACTCCATGTTAGATAAGATAGATGCATCCAGAGTAACCTACACTTTTTTAGTAAACTCAGGAGTCTTAGAATTCCGTTTATAGAGATTTTCTCCATATCTCGCAATAGATAATCTTCCAGGCAACTTGCCCTGGAGCGCTCAAGAGACAGATAATGGCACATGATATGCGCCACCATCTCCCTATGACCCGGAACCCCACAAATCCTACGATTGTTACTCGCCAGCTTTCCTGCTGGCTTGACAAGAACCCCTACAGAATCATACAAACGTTTCTGGTTAAGGATATCAGAAGTTTTATCGCCTTAGGATCGTATGATCTCCACATCATTGTCGACGCTCTACTCGTTTTGGTACTCCTTTAAAATAGTTGAGTCTACATGCCGTTTTAAAACCTTGAGTGGCACACGGATGTTCATTGCCCTTTCTCCAGGCAATTGGATCCCCCGTTTCCACAGTTCCTTCGCAATGTATTAAACCTCATCAACCCAATAGATGTGTACTCTCCCATTAGTACAAAGTCTAGCAAAACAGTCCTCGCACTCTTTGACAATCGATAAGTACATCAGATTGGCGGAGATCTTCTTAATTTAGAATTCAACGTTAGTAAAAAATTTGAGTTACTTCAGAAATCCATGATTGAGTAAAAAAAGTAGTAGAATTTGGTACCACGATTGGGAAAAAAAGTACCAAAAAACTTTTAACACTTAAATTTTGTTATTTACAAAAATGTATTCCAATTCTCAAATAAGACTACAAAGATCGCTCAATAAAGGTTGCCACCTCTCAAAATCCTCAATGAAATACGTAGAAAAATTTAAAAATATTATAACACAGTTATTTTAGCTGTTAAAAATAAAATAAATTCCTTAAATATAATACAGTTCATCAAACTTAAGTATTTAGATCAATCAAATATGATTATATACACACTATCTTTATTCGTTCCATTTTTCTTAAATTTCCCTTTAATTTCACTTAAAATATTTAACATATTTGTATCATTTTAAATAAGTGAAATTATATTAAACTTAATTAACTTCAAATCAATTTGATCAACTTAAGTGTTTTGTAAATTATCTTAAACTCTTTAATCATTAAAGTGATTTTGTTGATAATTTTTTATGATATAAAACTCAATTTGTGGTTGCAACGTTAAAAAGTCAACAATTTTTTTTTCCTCTTCTAATGTAGTAATATGATTTCAATTAGTAATGTTGGTTTTTACCTTTTCTTTTTTCTTTTTTTTTTTTGCTTCTGTAACACTTTTCTATACAATTTACTTAACAAATTTTCTATTTATTAAATTAGTTTATAGTGGCATCATGCAACTGCTCAACATCATGCAGATAGTTGAAGATGTGGACATTAGGGTGGATTGAATTTGACCTGTGGATAAATTTTGTTTAGAATAGGAGGAGTATACAGGTTGTGGATTGATGTAAAAAATACTTTTCGGAACTTTCAGCCAAATTGTAATTCATCTTTAGTTTGTGTTTTTATCTGGTAATCTGAAATTTTCTAACAAAGTGAATTTTTTCTTTTTTTGATCGAAATCGAAGTGTTTTTCAGAATTTTTTTTGAACGAGAAACAAGCGGACATTTCCAGACCCCACAACGAATATAAGGTTTACTGAGGAGGGCCCAAATTTTTTCAAACCATTTGCCAAATGTCGAAATTTTTGTTTATTTCGAAAGAAATTTCGATTTGAAAAAAATACCTTATTTGACAATTTTAGACTTTCCGATAAAACTTAAATCATTTCAAAAATATTATTTACCTCTTCTATCCACCACTTGTCTACCAGCCCTGCTCTAGCGATATCCTCCAAAAATCAATTTCGAACCACGCTATTGGATTTGTAAACTTATATTGGATGGTATCTAAACATAAATTAGTCATCTGTCTAAGTGTCGTCTAGCAGCATTTAGTTGATATTGACTATTAATGCAGTAGATGACATTAACTATGTTTATATTAACATAATATTTTGTTCCACAGATTAAGGTGATTCAATTAGTTAAGCTATTTGACTTTTATTTCATTTGAATTTTAAATAGTGAACCCTGGGAAGTTAGCAGAAATTTAAGTGTCAAAAAATAACTAATAAAAATAAATTAAAAATGTTAAAAAACTAAATAATTCACTAAATTAAAGATTTATTTTAGTCTAATATCACTAAAACATGACTTGCCGCAAATAAAAATTTAGTTCTAATTTGATTGAAATAGTAAAAAAAATCAAAAATTCACTCAATTTAAAATTTATTTTGGTCTAATTTCAATAAAATACGATTTGTTACATATGTATTAGTTTAAAAGGGACTAAATATAAATTTAGTTCAAATTTCAAAATTTATTTTAGTCTAATACCACTAAAGCATGAGACTTGCTATTTTAGTTCATATTTAGTTCAAATTTTATAAAAATAGTAAAAAAAAATCAATAATTCAGTAAATAAAAGATTTATTTTAGTCTAATATCACTAAAACACGATTTGCTACATATTAGTTAAAAAGTATATAAATTACTTCAAATTTCATTAAAATAGTAAAACTAAAAATTTAACTAAATTTAAGATTTATTTTGGCCTAATGTCACTGAAACATGACTTGCTACATATTAGTTTAAAAGCATCTAAATTTAGTTCAAATTTCATTAAAATAGTAAAAAGTCAAAAAACCACTAAATTTAAAATTTATTTTAATTTAATATCACTAAAACACGATTTGTTAAGCGACGAGGACCTGCTCAGTGTACGAACTGCCAGGAGTATGGTCACACTAGGTCTTATTGTAGACTACATGCAGTTTGCGTAGTTTGCGGTGAGCTGCATAGCACAGCTGACTGCACCAAACCAAAGACAGTAAATACTGAAAAGAAATGTAGCAATTGCGGTAACCCCCATACTTCTAATTACAGAGGTTGTGAGGTATATTTAAAATTAAAAAACTCAAATTTGAACAGAACCCGAAACCCCCGAATGAAATCACAGTTAGAACCGGAATTTTGTATTCCACAATACCCACAAATTATCACCAACAGTGCTTCATACTCTGAAGTTCTAAGAGGACAACCACAGCCCCCAAAAACTCCACAAGCCGCACAAGTCAATCCAAATGCTCCACTTTCTCAATCTGAACCCCAGATACAAAATTTCAGCAGACTTGAAGCATCCATTGAATCCCTGGTTCAAACTGTTACTAACTTTACAAACTCAATGAGTAATATGATGCAAAAGATGATGAGAAATCAGTCTATTTTGATGCAAGCTTTGTTAACTAAACCATGAACAGTTTGAAAATATGTTACTGGAATGCTAACGGCATATGCCAACATAAAGAAGAGCTCGAGTATTTTCTTAGAAATCAGCAAATTGACGTAATGCTTATTTCTGAGACCCATTTAACCCTGAGAAGTTCATTTTCAATTCGCGGGTACACAATGTATGATACTAAGGACCCAAGAGGCAGGTCATGTGGAGGATCAGCTATTCTCATTAAATCTAGATTAAAACATTTTCTTATGTGTGATCTTTGCGAAAATTATCTTCAGGCCACTACTATATGTTTTGAAGAATTCGATAAGGACTTAGTGATTTCGTCAATTTATTCTCCCCCCAGATTCTCCATAACGGAGGATCAGTACACAGTATTTTTGGAATCATTAGGACCGCGTTTTCTGGCAGCTGGAGACTATAATGCCAAGCATACATTCTGGGGGTCACGGCTTGTTACCCCTAAGGGCCGTGTTTTGTTTAATACAATTTCTAAGCTGGGTATGGATGTGATCTCTAGTGGAGAACCCACGTACTGGCCAACGGATCTTCGAAAAATACCCGATCTGATAGACTTTGGAATAACAATGTCTATTGCGAGAGAATTGGTCCATGTAGAACCATTATTGGATTTCTCATCTGATCACACACCTACAGTTGTTACTATTTTAAACCCCCGAGGAATTGTACCCCCTCTGGTGACTTAGCACTGACAGGCAAAACAACAGATTGGTTGAAGTATAAAAAATTTATCAGTACACATTGCTCGGAAAACATACCGCTAAGAACACCGGAAGATATCGACCTCTCGATTCAAAATTTTGAACTAAATCTTAAACTTGCTGCTCAACTTGCTACCAAACCCCCCCGACATAACAGACAAAATATTATTTTGTCTGCCGATGTCGAACGACTCTTAAATGAAAAAAGAAGAGCTCGAAGAGAGTGGCAACAGCACAGATCTCCTCAACTTAAGGAACGGTTGAAAGAATGCACTAAAAAATATTGAAAGCTACTCGAACATAAGAGAACTGCTTCATTAAACAGATATCTTGAAAATTTAGATCCAACATCAAGAACTGATTACTCATTATGGCGTGCAACGAAAAATTTAAAAAGACCTGTCTTATGTAAGCCTCCTTTGAGAAAATCAGACGGAGGTTGGGCTAGATATGATACTGAAAAAGGAGATCTGTTTGTAGAACATTTAAGAAAAGTACTCACGCCAAATATAACAAGTTCTGTAACAGAGTTGCCACCGATTTTACCCCAGCACCGAGCAGCTACCCGATTAACGTTTGAGATGAGAGAGGTCGAAAAGGCTATTTTTGAACTAAACCCCAAAAAAGCTCCTGGTATCGATGGAATCGGTAACAGGATGCTCTTGGAGTTACCCCGTATAGCATTAAAGATAATTCTCTTTATTTTTAATGCTATTATACGCCTTGAATACTATCCCCCAGAATGGAAAGTTTCACTCGTTAAAATGATACCCAAGCCAGGCAAAGATCACACAAAGGTGGAATCGTATAGGCCTATAAGCCTATTATCCAATTTGTCAAAGCTGTTCGAGAAAATCCTAATGGAAAAGATTACTGTTTATGTGGAACAAAACAACTGTATTCCATCACACCAATTTGGCTTCAGGAGAAAACACAGCATTATTGAGCAAGCCCACAGGCTAGTTACTGTTGTCAGAAAAACGTTCGAGGAGAAAAAATACTGCTCTGCCCTTTTTATCGATGTTTCACAGGCTTTCGATAAGGTTTGGCATGAAGGTCTATTGTTTAAAATAAAACTTTTGTTACCAACAAATACTCACAAGCTACTCAAAAGCTATATAGCAAATCGAAAATTCACTCTTGCTGAAAAAAGTTTTGTCAGCTCTCCTCAAGATATACAAGCCGGAGTTCCACAAGGTAGCATTTTGGGTCCTCTGTTATATATCATTTATACTTCAGACATGGCATTAGATATTAATACCCACACATCGACTTTCGCTGACGATACTGCAATCTTAAGCGTCCACGATGACTCAAAAATAGCGTCTAGAATGTTACAGACTCACATTTCACAATTGGAAGCTTGGTTGGATAAGTGGAGAATTAAGGTGAATGAACAGAAATGTATCCACATTACTTTCACACTGAGAAAAAAGACGTGTCCACCCATTAAAATTAATAATCTAAATATATCCCAACACACAAGTGTGAAATATCTCGGTATTCACCTTGACCGTCGACTCACGTGGAAAAATCATATAGATGCGAAAATAACTCAGATGAGGCTAAAAACTGCTCAACTCGCTTGGCTTACTGGCAAAAACTCTAAACTAGGCCTGGACTGCAAATTACTCATTTACAATTCGATCATGAAACCCATATGGTGCTACGGAATTCAGCTCTGGGGTACTGCCTCTGCGTCCAATATAGGGAAAATTCAGAGAATGCAAAATAAATTCTTGAGGACGATCACGAACGCACCTTGATATGTTAGGAATTACAACATACATAAAGACCTGAATGTACCCCTGGTCAAAGATGAAATTATTAGACACTGTCAACGCTATTTAACAAAACTGGAAACACACCCCCAACATACTAGCCCGTAACTTAACTGATAATCACGGCCACCAGCGTCTTAGGAGGAGGGACACTGCGGATCTGGTCCGCTAATAATAAGGGGAAATAATGGTCCCAGTTGAACCACATAACATCAGTCTGGCACTGGCTGGACTTAACAATTAATATTTAGTTTTAAGATTTGGATAATAATTGTTAGTTCACAGTTTTTAAAAGTGAAGATTCAATAAATAATATAAAATATGGAGAAAAAAAACGATTTGTTACATATTAGTTAAAAAATATCTAAATATAAATTTAGTTCAAATTTCATTACAAAAGTAAAAATTAAAAATCCACTAAATTTAAAATTTATTTTGGTCTAATATCACTAAAACATGACCTGCTACATACTAGCTTAAAAGTGACTAAATATAAATTTAGTTCAAATTTTAATAAAATATCAAAAATTCACTAAATTTTAAGATTTATTTTAGTCTAATCAATTATCTAAATATAAATTTAGTTCACATTTCATTAAAATATTAGAAAACTCAAAAGTTCACTAAATTTAAGTTTTATATTAGTCTAATATCAATAAAACATGACTTGCTACATATTTATTTAAAAGTATCTAAATATAAATTTAGTTTAAAATTCATTAAAATATTAAAAAAATTAAAATATTCACTAAATTTTAGATTTATTTTAGTCTAATATCACTAAGACGTATGTAACTTACTACATATTAGTTTAAACGTTTATAAATTTAGTTCAAATGTTATTAAAACAGTAAAAACTCAAAAGTTCACTAAATTTAAGATTTATTTTAGTCTAATATCACTAAAACACGATTTGCTACATATTAGTTAAAAAGTATATAAATTACTTCAAATTTCATTAAAATAGTAAAAATAAAAATTTAACTAAATTTAAGATTTATTTTGGCCTAATGTCACTGAAACATGACTTGCTACATATTAGTTTAAAAGCATCTAAATTTAGTTCAAATTTCATTAAAATAGTAAAAAGTCAAAAAACCACTAAATTTAAAATTTATTTTAATTTAATATCACTAAAACACGATTTGTTAAGCGACGAGGACCTGCTCAGTGTACGAACTGCCAGGAGTATGGTCACACTAGGTCTTATTGTAGACTACATGCAGTTTGCGTAGTTTGCGGTGAGCTGCATAGCACAGCTGACTGCACCAAACCAAAGACAGTAAATACTGAAAAGAAATGTAGCAATTGCGGTAACCCCCATACTTCTAATTACAGAGGTTGTGAGGTATATTTAAAATTAAAAAACTCAAATTTGAACAGAACCCGAAACCCCCGAATGAAATCACAGTTAGAACCGGAATTTTGTATTCCACAATACCCACAAATTATCACCAACAGTGCTTCATACTCTGAAGTTCTAAGAGGACAACCACAGCCCCCAAAAACTCCACAAGCCGCACAAGTCAATCCAAATGCTCCACTTTCTCAATCTGAACCCCAGATACAAAATTTCAGCAGACTTGAAGCATCCATTGAATCCCTGGTTCAAACTGTTACTAACTTTACAAACTCAATGAGTAATATGATGCAAAAGATGATGAGAAATCAGTCTATTTTGATGCAAGCTTTGTTAACTAAACCATGAACAGTTTGAAAATATGTTACTGGAATGCTAACGGCATATGCCAACATAAAGAAGAGCTCGAGTATTTTCTTAGAAATCAGCAAATTGACGTAATGCTTATTTCTGAGACCCATTTAACCCTGAGAAGTTCATTTTCAATTCGCGGGTACACAATGTATGATACTAAGGACCCAAGAGGCAGGTCATGTGGAGGATCAGCTATTCTCATTAAATCTAGATTAAAACATTTTCTTATGTGTGATCTTTGCGAAAATTATCTTCAGGCCACTACTATATGTTTTGAAGAATTCGATAAGGACTTAGTGATTTCGTCAATTTATTCTCCCCCCAGATTCTCCATAACGGAGGATCAGTACACAGTATTTTTGGAATCATTAGGACCGCGTTTTCTGGCAGCTGGAGACTATAATGCCAAGCATACATTCTGGGGGTCACGGCTTGTTACCCCTAAGGGCCGTGTTTTGTTTAATACAATTTCTAAGCTGGGTATGGATGTGATCTCTAGTGGAGAACCCACGTACTGGCCAACGGATCTTCGAAAAATACCCGATCTGATAGACTTTGGAATAACAATGTCTATTGCGAGAGAATTGGTCCATGTAGAACCATTATTGGATTTCTCATCTGATCACACACCTACAGTTGTTACTATTTTAAACCCCCGAGGAATTGTACCCCCTCTGGTGACTTAGCACTGACAGGCAAAACAACAGATTGGTTGAAGTATAAAAAATTTATCAGTACACATTGCTCGGAAAACATACCGCTAAGAACACCGGAAGATATCGACCTCTCGATTCAAAATTTTGAACTAAATCTTAAACTTGCTGCTCAACTTGCTACCAAACCCCCCCGACATAACAGACAAAATATTATTTTGTCTGCCGATGTCGAACGACTCTTAAATGAAAAAAGAAGAGCTCGAAGAGAGTGGCAACAGCACAGATCTCCTCAACTTAAGGAACGGTTGAAAGAATGCACTAAAAAATATTGAAAGCTACTCGAACATAAGAGAACTGCTTCATTAAACAGATATCTTGAAAATTTAGATCCAACATCAAGAACTGATTACTCATTATGGCGTGCAACGAAAAATTTAAAAAGACCTGTCTTATGTAAGCCTCCTTTGAGAAAATCAGACGGAGGTTGGGCTAGATATGATACTGAAAAAGGAGATCTGTTTGTAGAACATTTAAGAAAAGTATTCACGCCAAATATAACAAGTTCTGTAACAGAGTTGCCACCGATTTTACCCCAGCACCGAGCAGCTACCCGATTAACGTTTGAGATGAGAGAGGTCGAAAAGGCTATTTTTGAACTAAACCCCAAAAAAGCTCCTGGTATCGATGGAATCGGTAACAGGATGCTCTTGGAGTTACCCCGTATAGCATTAAAGATAATTCTCTTTATTTTTAATGCTATTATACGCCTTGAATACTATCCCCCAGAATGGAAAGTTTCACTCGTTAAAATGATACCCAAGCCAGGCAAAGATCACACAAAGGTGGAATCGTATAGGCCTATAAGCCTATTATCCAATTTGTCAAAGCTGTTCGAGAAAATCCTAATGGAAAAGATTACTGTTTATGTGGAACAAAACAACTGTATTCCATCACACCAATTTGGCTTCAGGAGAAAACACAGCACCATTGAGCAAGCCCACAGGCTAGTTACTGTTGTCAGAAAAACGTTCGAGGAGAAAAAATACTGCTCTGCCCTTTTTATCGATGTTTCACAGGCTTTCGATAAGGTTTGGCATGAAGGTCTATTGTTTAAAATAAAACTTTTGTTACCAACAAATACTCACAAGCTACTCAAAAGCTATATAGCAAATCGAAAATTCACTCTTGCTGAAAAAAGTTTTGTCAGCTCTCCTCAAGATATACAAGCCGGAGTTCCACAAGGTAGCATTTTGGGTCCTCTGTTATATATCATTTATACTTCAGACATGGCATTAGATATTAATACCCACACATCGACTTTCGCTGACGATACTGCAATCTTAAGCGTCCACGATGACTCAAAAATAGCGTCTAGAATGTTACAGACTCACATTTCACAATTGGAAGCTTGGTTGGATAAGTGGAGAATTAAGGTGAATGAACAGAAATGTATCCACATTACTTTCACACTGAGAAAAAAGACGTGTCCACCCATTAAAATTAATAATCTAAATATATCCCAACACACAAGTGTGAAATATCTCGGTATTCACCTTGACCGTCGACTCACGTGGAAAAATCATATAGATGCGAAAATAACTCAGATGAGGCTAAAAACTGCTCAACTCGCTTGGCTTACTGGCAAAAACTCTAAACTAGGCCTGGACTGCAAATTACTCATTTACAATTCGATCATGAAACCCATATGGTGCTACGGAATTCAGCTCTGGGGTACTGCCTCTGCGTCCAATATAGGGAAAATTCAGAGAATGCAAAATAAATTCTTGAGGACGATCACGAACGCACCTTGATATGTTAGGAATTACAACATACATAAAGACCTGAATGTACCCCTGGTCAAAGATGAAATTATTAGACACTGTCAACGCTATTTAACAAAACTGGAAACACACCCCCAACATACTAGCCCGTAACTTAACTGATAATCACGGCCACCAGCGTCTTAGGAGGAGGGACACTGCGGATCTGGTCCGCTAATAATAAGGGGAAATAATGGTCCCAGTTGAACCACATAACATCAGTCTGGCACTGGCTGGACTTAACAATTAATATTTAGTTTTAAGATTTGGATAATAATTGTTAGTTCACAGTTTTTAAAAGTGAAGATTCAATAAATAATATAAAATATGGAGAAAAAAAACGATTTGTTACATATTAGTTAAAAAATATCTAAATATAAATTTAGTTCAAATTTCATTACAAAAGTAAAAATTAAAAATCCACTAAATTTAAAATTTATTTTGGTCTAATATCACTAAAACATGACCTGCTACATACTAGCTTAAAAGTGACTAAATATAAATTTAGTTCAAATTTTAATAAAATATCAAAAATTCACTAAATTTTAAGATTTATTTTAGTCTAATCAATTATCTAAATATAAATTTAGTTCACATTTCATTAAAATATTAGAAAACTCAAAAGTTCACTAAATTTAAGTTTTATATTAGTCTAATATCAATAAAACATGACTTGCTACATATTTATTTAAAAGTATCTAAATATAAATTTAGTTTAAAATTCATTAAAATATTAAAAAAATTAAAATATTCACTAAATTTTAGATTTATTTTAGTCTAATATCACTAAGACGTATGTAACTTACTACATATTAGTTTAAACGTTTATAAATTTAGTTCAAATGTTATTAAAACAGTAAAAACTCAAAAATGCACTAAATTTAAAATTTATTTTAGTATAATATAACTAAAACATGACTAACTACCTATTAGTTTAAAAGTAACTAAATATAAATTTAGTTTAAATTCATTAAAATTTATTTAATTTTAAATTTATTTTAGTTTAATATCACTAAAACATGACTTGCTACATATTAGTTTAAAAGTATCTAAATATTAAAAAAAAAGTTAGTTCAAAATTTAGTTTATGTTGATACGCATATTAAAGCAAATTTATAATTCATTAAAATCTTGTAAGATCTTCCTACATTTTTTAGTAAAATCTTGTAAATATTTTGCATTTGTATTTACTAATTTGTACTACATTTATTTTTTTATATAAATTTTTTTGTATTAAAAAAAAATGTTGTTCATCGCATTTTCTTAACATACAAAGTAAATTAATATAATGCATTTTCATTGTCCATGTTAACACGCATGTTTGAGGCCGACTGTACACAAACAAGGTGCTGACAATACCAGACAATTTTTCCTTTTTTTTTTTTTAGTTTTGCTTCCATTTTTTCTCTTCCCTTCGTTGCCTTTTGATCATTTCCAACCCACTCTCAGCAAATTGAAGATAAACACACACACAAAGAACGACAAAACTAATTAAACATTTACAATGAAAACAAAAGTGTGAATTGAAAAATAAAATAAAAATAATTATGAAATCCCAGAATAAACTGCAAAAGGACATAAACTACACTTTTAGGTAAAAACGTGTTTAGAAAATTATAAAATAGGCCAGCCTTAAAATTTGGTATCACTTGATGTATACAAGGACTTAAATACAAAAGGTACAATTTGGTACTATTCGATGGAATTAAGTCACAAAAATGGTACATTTGAAAATCTATAATTAAACAGATAAACTAGTACTAATGTTTAGAAATCTACGCTTAATGATTAAAATAGGTACCTGGGAGAAAGGTACCCGGTGGGTCAGGTACCTGGAGGGGTTAGGTACGTGGAGGGGGCAGGTACCTGGGGGTTAGGTACCTGGATGGGTCAGGTAGCTGGGAGGTCAGGTACCTGGATGGGTAAGGTACCTGGGGGGTCAGGTACCTGGGAGGCAATGTACCTGGGGGGTTAGGTACCTGGATGGGTCAGGTACCTGGCGGGTCAGGTACCTGGGGGTGAGATACCTGGGGGTCAGGTACCTGTATGTGTCAGGTACCTGGGGGGTCAGGTACCTAGGGGGTCAGGTACCTAGGGGGTCAGGTACCTGTATGGGTCAGATACCTGGGGGTAAGGTACCTGAGGGGTCAGGTACCTGGGGGGTCAGGTACCTGGATGGGTCAGGTACCTGAGGGGTCAGGTACCTGGATGGGTCAGGTACCTGGGGTAAGGTACCTGGGGGGTCAGGTACCAGGATGGGTCAGGTACCTGGGGGGTAAGGTACCTGGGGGATCAGGCAGGTACCCGGAGTAGTGTAGATCAAGCTTAGATTTAAAAATAAATTCCATTAATATCTTTAAGTGCTAAAGTACAGTTAAGCCCTTTTGGTACTTACTACAGAAATCAGAAATAAAAAGCAACATAATTTTTTATATTAAGGCCAAACAAAAAATAGATTTAAATAAAACGTTGTGACGTGTTGCATCTGCATAAAATTTAAAAAAAAAAAATAGTAAAATTTTCTTGAAAAAACAAAAGTGTTTTAAAAATAACATAATAATGTTTGTTTTTATTTTTTTTGCAAAATATATATATATAAAAACACATACAACATTTTAAAAGAAATATATGTAGTCGCGACAATTTTTAGCTCCCCACTACTACTATAAATAAAAAAAAAAACTTACAAACAGTACCAGCTGTCTGATATGACACATCTTGGATGGTGTGAAAACTTTGTGCTAATATATAGGACGATATAAACAGTGACCCTACAATATGACAGTACATTATTAGGAGTGAATTTAGCATCTCATATAATAGTTTCTTATGGACAGAGTGTCAAAGATTTAGTTACCTAATTCCTTTTTTTAACGGAATTTGTATTTTGGGAATAAATTCTCTAACCAAACTTAAGGAGTTGAATGAGTTTTTTCGACGAATTAATTTCCTATTTTTTTTTACTGAATTTATATTTTGGATATTAATTTTCTGTCTGAACTTTAAGAATTAAATAAATTCGCTCTATTTTAGCAATTTTTTTAATTGGATTTATCTTAAAAAAATTCATTCACTCATTTCTTTCTAATTCCTTCAAAAAATGTAAGCCATTAATTGGCCTAGAAATTTTAATTAAATTCAATATTTCAACTTCTTGTCAAGGCATTCAATTTGTACTGAATCAACTCCTCTGAAATTTTCGTTTCAGTTATCTAAATAAATTAACTTTTACGCCTGATTTCCTAAGGAATTAACTTTTTTATTAAATTCCCTGTAAGGGAAAAATGCTGAAAAAAATTAAGTGTCTAAAACTTAATTTCCAAAATGACTGAATTTTAGAAAACTCTTATAAAATTGCTTAAAAGAAAATTTAAATCTTTAGAAAATGGTCCTGAAAATACAGTAACATTATAGGAGATGCAGCGGCAGTATCTTATAAATTTTATTTGTTTTCTTTGACAATGCAGCGGCATTATCTTATAAATTTGTATTGTTTTCTTTGACAAAATTGTATTAAATTTTTTCAATCAGTGCGTAAAATTGTCTGAGTGACTGTATAATCTGGACGATATTTGTTGTATACATACTCTTCTACCAATATTACCTAACCCATCGAAAACATAAAAATGACTTGTCATTACTAAATACATTACCTTGGTATTGCAACTCATTACTTTCTACATTATTTCAAAATATAAAATAATGTATTACCTATAAATTGATCAACAATAACAGGCTACCCAATGTATTATGGCATGGTATGCTTACGGCCTAATTAATGAAAAAAATAATTGTAAGACATTACCAGAAGAGAAAAAATAATGAATCTTAAATATAGTTATTCAGAAAAATGTTCTATGATTATAAAATGTTTTGAAATAATGTAATATTGTTGACAAACTATTTAACTTTTTTGTAATTTTTATAAATAATACAATATTTTATGTTTTAAAATAATGCTTTAAGTAATGAGTTATCATTATTAAGCAATGTATGTAATAGTGATGGATTATTACCATATATTTTGCGGGGATACTAAACCCATTATTTAAGAATCTGCGTTTTTGCTGGGAATTTTCTATATTTCGTTCAAATTTAATTTTTTTTTGTTATATGATTTTTTTATCCTGTTCCACATACGATTTAATGTTCTGAACTCATATTGTCAACACTTTGCAAATGTGTTTTGTAAATTTTTGTGAATGAATAAAAAAATTTTGTGAAATTTATACAACGCATTCAAAATTTTTTCGAGGATTAATAAATGATTTGTTGATGTATTTAGAATTCTTTAAAAATGATAAACTACATTAACTAAATTTATTAGAAATGTTGACAAATTTTTTTAGAATTCTAAAATATTTTTCTAAGAATTTTTATTAACGTGATTCAATCATTTGCTGATTTTATCACATTTTCTATGAATTTTGGACTTTTAAAAATGAATCTGAAATCAAAAACTTTTTCCTTTCAAATCTTATATCTTTTATACCCTTCACCACAGGTGGAAGGGTATATATAAGTTTGTCATTCCGTTTGTAATTTCTACAATATTGATCTTAGACCCTATAAAGTATATATATTCTGGGTCCTTATGAAGAGCGAAGTTTATTTAACGATGTCCGTCTGTCCGTCTGTGTGTTGAAATGGGTTTTTCGAAGAACCCAGACATGATGAGGACTTGATTGTTATTTATTTCTGTTACATGTGATCCATTTCTGTTTGCTATTGAAAATCAGACGGATCGGTTAATAAATGGCTGAGATATTAGCAAAAAACCAGGACTACCTCTAATTTTTTCCGTAAAATCCCTTTGTTTTTATACGTATGTAGAAACACATCCATTTGTTGAAATTCTTTTCTTTCATCTCCACCTTTTATACACAAACAACAAACACATACAAAGAAAACCAAAAAATCTCTAATGAACGAAAACTGTTTATTTAATTTTATTAACGATGATTCCGCATGACCTTAATAGCTCAGTTGTCTAAACGCTATGTCACAAATGCTTTTTTTTTCTCTAAGGCCGCGGGTTCGAATCCTACACCCGCTCAATTCAACTTTTTTTGTACAATTTTTTTTTTATTTTCTTAAGTCTTCTTTTTTTTTTTTTGTTTTTTTTTTAACATTTAATAATTAATTTAAATAAAATTTTATATTAATAATTAAATAATCCATAAATAGCTAAAAACATCAAAATTTTTATAAAAACCCTCTGATACAAACAAAATACAAACTGTTTTATTTCTATTTTTTGCTCCGATTTAAAAGAATTTATAAAAAGATTTTTAAACCATTTTATTTCTCATATATTAAGAAAATTTTATATATAATTTCCCTTTGAGTGCAACTTTTTAAGGTCATAACTTATAATAATTTATAAAAAAAAAATTTATAAACTATTTTTCTTCAAATTTTTAAAATTAAGCTAAAGAAATTAAAAATATTTTCTAATAAAAAAGCAAAATAAAATCCCAAATGCAAATTTGCCAGCTAAATCAAACGTTTTTGTAGAAATAAAACACATGCAGTTCTAGTGATTTCTTTTAACGATTTGTGGAAATTCTTTTCTTTCACCTCAGCACCTTTAGAGCTGTAATATGACTTAAAGATCGAAAATCTTTAGTATAACATGTTTTCTGAAAAAGCTCGGAAATATAGGTTCAGATACAAAAAAGTTATGCCCAAAACATAAATTGTTTTTAAATACCTTTTCTGGAACGATAAATCTTCCCGAGGCCAAGTTTTATCACCAAACTAAATGGTTAATTTCCTCTTAAAGGCGTCCGTATATACAGGTTGGTTGAAAAGTTTCTGCGCTCGAAGTGAAAGAATACTGTTTTTGTTACGAAATATATTTTTTTATTTAATATAATCTCCTAGAAGCTCAATACACTTGTTCCAATGATCTTCCAATAATTTTATCTCATCCTTATAATGGTTATCCGGAAGCTCTGCAAAATAACCGTCTACGGCTGCTATGGCCTCTTCATTCGACGAAAAATGTTTTCCACAAAGGAATTGTTTGAGATTTCTAAAGAAATAGTAGTCACTGGGAGCCAGATCTGGTGAACACTGTGGATGTTCAAGCAATTCGTACTTTAATTCTTTGAATTTAGCCATCGTCAAAACACTTTTGTGAGCAGGTGCATTGTCTTGATGAAAAATGATTTTTTTCTTCTTTAAACCAGTTTTTTTCTCACGATTTTTTTCATTCAGCTGATCCAAAAGGCTGCAATAATATTCAGAGTTGATTGTTTTACCTTTCTGAAGATAATCAATCAACAAAATTCCTTTTGCATCCCAAAAAACTGATGCAATAACCTTCTTTGCTGATCGTTTTGACTTCACCTGCTTTGGAGCTGAACAACCAGCTTCAGTCCACTGTAAACGTTATTGTTTCAATTTAGGATCATGGTGGTAGATCCAAGTCTCATCCATAGTTATAAAACGACGCAAGAAGTCGGTTTTATTCGGCTTAAAATTACGCTGAGAAATTTGTTTTCGATCCAGTTTTTGTTGAATTGCTAATGTGTGCG